>JABAYD010020487.1:0-14348 GCA_014822095.1 Diplotaxis tenuifolia
AGCGTGGGTGATTAAGTCGAGATCGGTAGAGAAACGGAAGATAAACTGGGGAAGGAGAGGAATACGAAAGAGATGGGAGGAAGACGAAGTGAATTAGAATTAGGGTTTGCCACTTTCGCGTTTTGAAGATAAACCATTCCAATATTAAACCCGAAACCAAACCACTAACCAAACCGATCATAAACCAAACCGGGGATATCTGGTTGCTCCATGTGACGTGGACAAATAGAGCACAGGGATTGGCAGATTATTTAAATGATGTGGCAGGGCTAAAGAGGCTTAAATTAGCCCTTTTAATAGAGTAAGGATTTTCAGTTACTCACTTTAGTCTTTAGGTAATTTTGAAAATAAACATCAATCAGTGGTAAAGATCAATTATATATAAGGATCTATAAATATTTTATAAAATTTTATAAATCATTTATTAGAGTTTATCAAGACATTTATAAGATTTTTATAAAACTATTTATAAATCATATATAATGATTTATAAAACCATTTATTAGGTTCATAAATCTATTTATAATTGGTTATCAAAATAGTTTATAAGGATTTCTAAATATATTATTAAAGTATAATTCATTTATAAGAGTTTATAAAATCAGTCTATAAGGCTTTATAAGGATTATAAATAATTTATAAATGTTCATTCATGAAGATTTAGAAATCATTTATAAACCTTTATCAATAATTTATATACATTTCTATAAATGATTTATAAACACTTATCACTTATAAGAATATACCAAATATTTATAAGGTTTTATAACTCATTTATAAAAATTTGTAAAATTTTAAAAGGTAATTACTTTATAAAGTCTCAAGAATCATTTATATGAATATATAGAAACTTTTTAGAGCAATTGCACGCTATAGACAAGTTTTAAAGATTATTTGCATATGTGGTAACACACGCTAAAACCACTGTTCGAGTTTCCCTATATGACATTATCACCCCTATAATGAGACGAAGCATATGGTTTGGTCTTGTTATCTTTTTTTTTTCTTTTAATTTTCACTTACTCTATTTTCTATAAATCCACATGAGCAGGATATGTTTCGACAGATTACTAGATTAGAGTTTAGAGTTTCTATTTGGGTTTAAACTTTAGAGTTTAAAATTTTTAATTGGGTTTAGAATTTATAATATTTATTTGAATTTAAGGTTGAGAGTTTAGAGTTTGAAATTGTTATTTGCGTTTAGAATTTATATTTGAGTTTAGCGTTTGTAAATTAAAGGTTTAGAGTTTTTAATTGGGTTTAGGATTTAGAGTTTTTATTTGGATTTTGAGTTTAGGGTTCTATTTGAATTTAGGACTTTAGGTTTAGAATTTTTATTTGGGTTTAGAATTTAGAAAATCTGTTTGGGTTTAGAATATTTTTTTGAATTTAGAGTTTAGAGTTTCTGTTTGGATTTAAGATTTAGAATTTTTACTTAGATTTAGAATTTAGAATTTCTATTTGGGCTTAGAGTTTCTATTTAGGTTTACGATTTAAGTTTTTGTGTTTAGAGTTTTTATTTGGATTTAAGATTAGAGTTTAAAATTTATATTGGGGTTTAGGGTTTAGAACTTCTAATTGGATTCAAGGTTTATATTTTTATTTTGGTTTAAAATTTAGAGTTTTATTTGGGTTTATAGTTTAGAGTTTCTATTATGTTTTAAGGTCTAGAGTTTAGAGTTTATTTATTTATTTTGATTTTAGGTTTAGAGTTTAAAATTTATATTTGGGTTTAAAATTTTTAGTTTGAGTTTACAGTTTAGGATTTAGATTTTGAAGTTTTATTTGGTTTATGGTTTACTGTTTAAATTTTTATTTGGGTTGCTATCCAAAGTAAATGGTTACTGAGAACTTTTGTTTTATAAAGTACAAACCATTAAAATTTGCTACAAATTTATGGTTAATGAATCTCGATTAAAGCAAGTTAGGTTCAATACTGAAAAGCAAAATAAAACACACGCTTACATACTGATGTTTAGTGATTATGTTATTTAAAAAAAAAAAATCTAACGCTCTTTGAAAATGTGTAATAGCTTCATGTGGGCTGTGCAATCCTATTCTCTCTAGAGCAAGGGGAGAAAGACGTAAATTCGCTTTTATTCTTATAACCAACTACCTAAATAAAGAAGTTTTTGTGTTGCTGCCTAAATAACTTTTATTTTATGGTTTTCTACCAAAATGACTCAATTTTTTATAAGGGTATAAATCATTTATAAGAATATTTAAAATTATTTATAAGGGTTTATAAAATCATTTATAAGGATTTGTAGAACTTCAAAAGGTAATTCTTTTACGAAGTCTTATAACATTTTATAGAGGCTTATAAATCGTTTATAAGGGTTAATCATTTGTAAATTATATAAACTGTTTATAAGACCATACAAGCTATTTATATGGTTTATTAATTATTTTTAAAACTATATACTTTAATCATCATAAAGAATAATCTGATTCTCAATCTCCACATCGTCGATTTTGGTAATAGATCTTCCAACGACCACTTGTAACAGACACCACAACTCAGAAAGGTAAAAGAATATTTTTGTTTCTTCGAGCTTTGCATTGAAGCACTCAGGTCTTAGAAATATTTCACCGCTTCTGTTGTTATCTTTCGCCGCACTTGAACTGGGAACATATGCCTTTGAGCTGTGTTAACAAAATGTCTCCTTCTGAAATTTTGATCTCAGCACTATCATCGGTAATTATCTCAAGAAATAATAGTCTCCTCTCCATATTATAGGAGCTAATTCTGAACTTAAACCTCCATGTTTTGGAAAATTTCAGGAACACAAGCTCTGCAACGTCAGTAGCACAAACACTTAGCATCTCTTCATCATCACCACAGAAGTTATCCCATCCAAAACCATTATTGATGTCGTCACAAACAACCACCTGAAGCTCTTCCTTCTCTGTAAAAACCTTGTCACTGAAGCCTTCCTTGTCACCTGACGTCTTTTGCATTTTACTCAAGACCTTGTGTTTCTGTTCTCTAATTCCTCTTAAAATCATTTGCTCAAACAGTTGGTGTACAACGAAGCCAGCAAGCTCAAGTGAATTTTAAATCAACTCTTCCACATCTAAAAAGAATGTAGGTTCTACTTTTGGAGAAATCCAAACACCAAGTTTTTGAGCAATACTTGATTCAGTGAATAGAATCTGCGAGCTACCATTTCTAAGCAACACAAACTCCACTTCATCTATCCTATGGCTTGGTACAAAAGAGATTTTGGTACCTCTTTTTCAAACGCTTCAATCTGATTCAGAGATGGTGTCATATATGTGCTCACCAACGCACCACTCACCGCATGTGACAGGACACGTTGTATGAAAGGAGGCTGAATACATTGATCGTATAGGTACACTATATATACAGAATACATAAGTTATTAGGGATTAACTAATTACAATAATGACCCTAATCACATATCTCCTATACGCCCCCTCAAGATGGAGGCACTATAGTGACTCCAATCTTGCGCATTAATTCAAGAAACCGGGGTCTTGGAAGTGGTTTGGTGAGTGCATCGGCGAGCTGATCCTTGGTGGATAGGTGAGAGACGCGGAGTACACCAGCTTGGACATTATCACGAATGAAATGATAGTCAAGCGCAATGTGCGTCATTCGGGAATGGAAGATCAGATTAGTCGCGAGATGTGTGGCGCCGATATTGTCACGGTAGATAACTGGCATCTCTGGTAGGGGTATGTGAAGATCCATGAGCAGTGAACAAACCCAACGTAGTTCTGATGCAGCGTTAGCTACTGCTCTATACTCCGCTTCCGTGGAAGAGCGAGCAAAACCCTTCTGTTTTCCTGAGCTCCAAGAGATGGGATTGCTGCCTAGATAAACAATATATGCATTGGTGGAGCAATAGTCATCGGCATCACCAGCCCAGTCGGCATCAGAATAGGCATGAAGCTTCAAAGGGCTGTCGGAGCGTAAATGAATTCCAGCAGTAACTGTGCCCGATAAGTACCGGAGTATGCGCTTGACAGCTTGCCAATGTAAATCAGTGGGACACTGCTAAGCTGGGACAGACGCTTGACTGGGAAGGCGATATCAGGGCGAGTGAAGGCTAGGTACTGAAGACTGCCCAAAACAGCTCTGTATTCCCGTGGGTTCTCCAGCGGTGTACCGGAGGTAAGTGACAGCTTTGGTGTCGGAGCCATTGGGGTGGACAATGGACAAGCGGAGAGCATGTTGGTGCGTGTTAACAAGTCAATGACATACTTCTTTTGCATCAAGTGTAAGCTCTTCGATGTCCTATTAACCTCAATACCCAGAAAATAGTTCAAATCACCAAGGTCTTTAAGAGCAAAACGGGCAGAGATGGTGTCAATGAACGAGTTTACCACTTTTGTGTTGTTTCCGGTGATCACCATATCATCTACATAGACTAGGACATAGATGATGTCCGGTCCATGGTGATACGTGAATAAGGACGTGTCAGCCGTTGAGTTCGAGAATCCCTGAGACATTAGATAAGACCGTAGTTCTTGATACCAAGCTCGTGGAGCTTGTTTCAAGCCATATAGAGCTTTCTTGAGTTTACACACGTAGTGAGGACGATCTTGATCAACAAATCCAGGAGGTTGTGTGACATAGACCTCATCTTGTAGTGTGCCTTGTAAGAATACATTATTGACGTCGATTTGACGACGACACCATCCTTTGGTAACGGCAACATGTAAGACCGTACGCACCGTAGTTGACTTTTTGACCGGACTAAACGTCTCCATGAAGTCATGGCCATGTTGTTGATGAAATCCCTTTGCCACAAGCCTAGCCTTATACCTGTCAAGTTCACCATTAGCTTTATACTTAATAGTAAATACCCACTTACAACCAATGACATTCATAAACACCTCAGGTGAACAAGTTCAGAAGTGCCATTGTGCAATTGAGCGTTGATCTCATCGCACATTGCTTGTCTCCAGTTGGGATCTTTGAGTGCTTCAGCCACTGTTTTGGGTAGGTAAGGTTTGAGTTTCGGTAATGAGGCTGTGTAGGAGGTTTTGGTGTTTGGTTTTATGATGTTGTTCTTTGTTCTGGTTTTCATAGGATGGATATTTTGGACGGGAGGAGCTGGCGGAGCCGGTGCCGGCGAGGGTGATGAGTGTGAGGGAGATGTTGGGATGGTGGGTGTTTGATTTTTTGGGCTGTGTGTTTGTGATAGCTGAGGTTGAGAGGAGCTATGTGATGTTTGGGGAGTGTTTTGAGATTGTGGTGGCTGAAGCACCGTAGGAGAGTGAGCTTGTTGTGGAGATGCAGGTGTTGTCACATGAGAGGGTGCAGGTGTAGCCGGAGTGGCTGAAGCTTGCTGGCGGTGTTGGTGAGGAGCTGAACACGGGGGAGAGCTGTGATGAGTGGCCGAATCGGTACCAGTGTAGTCACAGCAAACTCAGGTGTATGTTGTGTTGTCTCTTCCATTGGAGGTGTTTCCGGTGAAGATAGAGCAAATGGAAACTTTTTTTCATTAAATACCACATGCCGTGAGACATATATACGGCCAGATTCTCTATGTATACATAGGTAGGCACTCTGGGAGAGTGAGTAACCAATGAATACACATGAAGCAGAACGAGATTCAAGCTTGTGTTTAGTTTAAGGACGGAGCCACGGGAAGCACTCTGAACCAAACACGCGAAGCTTCATGTAATTAGGAGTCTGTCCAAAAAACTTGAAATATGGTGATTCATTTCCAAGAACCGGCGTCACCATACAGTTGATAAGGTACACCGCAGCGGTGAAAGCATAACTCCAGTAGGATTTTGGCATTGAAGCTTGACCAAGTAGCGTCAGACCAGTCTCGACTACATGTCGATGTTTGCGTTCGGAGATCCCATTAAGCTCAGGTGTGTGTGGAGGTGTTGTGAGATGAGTAATGCCTTGAGTCGCAAGGAACTGACGCAATGCCATAAATTCACCACCATTGTCAGAATACAAAGTTCCAATCTTCTGTTTGAACTTATTTTCCACCAGAGCTTTAATTGTATGAATGTATCACGAACTTGAGACTTGAGTTTAAGCGGGTACAGCCATGTGTATCGCGTATAGAGATCGACGATGACTAAGTATTACTTGTAACCGTCAACTGACACAATCGGTGAAGACCAGACATCAGTATATAAGTACTCAAGAGGGTGATACGAGGCAATAGTGTTTGAATAAAACGGCAGCTTGTGGCTTTTATTGATAGAACAATCCGAACAAGATAAATCATTTGAAGTAGACAACGAGACTGGTAAAGAAAACTTTGAAACAAGAGACTTGAGGACTGGTAGAGCCGGATGACCAAGTCTTGCATGCCAAGAGAGAAGATCAGGTTTGGACGTTGGTGAAGCAAACAACAACATCGGAGTATCAAACTGAGCCGGCCACTCATGCAGCTCATTGTTAGTTCTGCCTTGGAGCAACTGGACCCCGTCTTGAGATCCTTCACCTGAAAGTGTGCAGGAAAGAATTCAATAGACACACCATTAGTGTTGCACATTCTATAAACCGAAATAAGATTTTTCTTGACATTCGGTACATAAAGCACATCATTCAATTTAAGAGAACGATGAGGAGTAGGAAGAAGGGCATAACCCGTGTGTGTTATGGGCAGACCAGTACCATCAGCTATAGTGACCTCTTCTCCACCGTTGTAAGGCTGATGGAGAGCCAGGTTATTGAGATCGGTAGTAAGATGGTGTGTTGCGCCACTATCAAGAAGCCACTGCTGAGGACTGTCCGGCATTGCAGACACCATGTGAGCACGAGGTTGCCACGGGGCAAAGGAGGAGACAGAGGATTGGTTCGAGCTACGAGGTTTCCATGGAGTTGAAGTTGAGAGCAAGTGCGAGCACTGTGTCCATGAATCCCGCAAATCTGACACTGTCCTTGGTAAGGCCGAGGAGTGTAGTTTTGATTGGTGAAGGAGGGGCGGCTGTTGTTCCGGTTGTTATGATTGTGAGAACCACGACTACTGGACCTCCCATGACCACGATTGTTTTTGTTATTGCCTCTGTAATTTGCCACATTCGCAGTCACGGGAAGAGGAGAGATAGTCTCAGATTTCGTAGCAAGCTTGAGCTCATGTTGAATCAGCTTCTCATGAACTTCAGTCAATGAGGGAGTAACATCCCTGCCTTCAATCTGGTCAACCACCATCTTGTAATCCTCGGGAAGACCTTCAAGAATAAACTCTATCTTGTCATCATGGTCAAGAAGCTTCTCGAGCAGTGCCAATTGATCAAATCTGTTGGTGAGTCCTTGAACATACTCGTCAATAGACTTGGTACCTTTTTTCCATTGTTTGAGTTATTGTCTCAGTTGAAGTATATGACCCCGGGTTGGTTTCGCATAGACAGCGGAGAGAGTGGTCCATATATCAGCCGCAGTGGCGGTGGTAGAGAGGAGAGACTGCACGGAGGGAGTGATGGAACCGAGCAGAGCACTGTAGATCAACTTGTCCTGACGCTTCCAGAGCGAGTACTCAGGATTGACCGTTTCTTGTTCGTCAACAGTGAGTGTGGGTGGTGGGATCTCAATAGATCCGTCCACATAACCAGATAAATCATAACCATCAAGTAGGGAATGAACTTGACGGTTCCACATGATGAAGTTGGTAGAGGTAAGCTTCATGACATTGACCATGTTCACATTCAAAAGCTTGCGGTTGTCAGATACAATATAGTCTCATGGGACGAAGCAGGAGATTCAGAAGCCATGCTTAGAAGGATGAAGAAGAGAAACAGAGGAGGAAGAACGAGAAGTAGAAAAGAAAAAGAAAATTTTAGGCGGCGTAGAAAATTTTAGGTATCGTAGAGCGTTCTGATGCCATGTATGAAAGGAGGTTGAATACCTTTATTGATCGTATAGGTACAGTATATATGCAGAATACATAAGTCATTAGGGATTAACTAATTACAATAATGACCCTAATCACATATCTCCTATACACAACACTAACGGTTTTAACTGATTTTTTACGTTTCATCTTTATCAAGTTAGTTTTATGATTTCTATTCATCTTAGGATAAGGATTTGTTTTTAACTTTATCGCTGCTTTTGGCTTTGCTATATAAGTCCTCTTAAGTCCTCTTACGATTTGTAAAGAGAACACAATATCAATAAACTACTTTTCTTCATCTTACTTACCTCTCAAGTTATCTGCTAAGCTCTTTCAAGAGACAAGCATACGAACACTTTCTTCTATGAAGATCTCTCTTCCTTAACGATCTTCTTCTAAGGCTGTGTATCCCCATTCTTCGGATCCGCAAGAAGGGTCTCCAGTTCGGGAATCTATCTATCCGCTATACTTACCGTCTCAGTGGTATCAGAGCATTAACTCCTCGGGACAAAGCTATTGAAACAAGGACAACCCGCGCGCTCAACGACATGACCAAAAAGATGGACGAGCTGTGTTCATCACAAACTCAACAAACAGAGGAGATCCGTAAGGAACTCGGAAACAAAATCTCAGCACTCGAAGAACTCATCGCAAAGTATTTTGCAAACAACCTACCACCACTTACCCAACGTGACGGTAAACAAACTGAATCATCTTCTGATATTACTGGAGGAATACCTCAAACAGACCCACCAGATCGCAACCTCGGCGAACAAAGCACAACAAGAACAAAAAACAACAACAACAACAGTAACCCACCTCCACACCATCATGGACTATCAGCAAGACTTACAAAGATTGGGTTCCCAATGTTTGACGGATCGGAACTCCGTGAATGGATCTACCGTTGCGAACAATTCTTCTCCATTGATAGCAGTCCACCAGAATTAAAGCTGTGTCTCGCATCTTTACATATCACCGGCAGAGCTCTACAATGGCATCACTCCTATCTTGCCACCCGCTACAACATGTTCCCACTATGGCCAGAGTATGTTGCTGCAATTTCTGAGCATTTCAGCGAACTTCTCGATGATCAATTATATGAATTAGTCAGTCTGAAACAAGGGAACGACACTATTGATGTTTACCTAGAGAAGTTTGATAGTGCTATG
The DNA here is from genome assembly GCA_014822095.1 of Diplotaxis tenuifolia. Lineage (NCBI taxonomy): Eukaryota > Viridiplantae > Streptophyta > Magnoliopsida > Brassicales > Brassicaceae > Diplotaxis > Diplotaxis tenuifolia. Next base: position 9,008 of record JABAYD010020487.1, read on the forward strand.
ACGAGAATCACACTTACTCCGGGTCACGCTTTGAGTATCTTCCTAAGAAACATGAATCAGCATCTAGCCCTTCATGTTCGCCAATTCAACGTCATGACTGTACCAGCAGCAGCCAGAATAGAAAAACTCCACGAGTTGTCTCTCCTACACACTCCGACAAAAACACCACGAGTTTTTTCTCCTACACACTCCGACAAAAACACCACGACCAGCTTTCAATCCATCTCAACGATCAAACTTCACACAAAACAAGAATCAATCCAACACCACAACACCGACTGCACCTTCTGCCACAGGAAACCAAAGCAACAAACCACTCCTCTAATACACCTCCGAAACGTGTCACCTTCCAGGAGATGCAGGAACAAAAACACAAGGGGTTGTGTATGTATTGCGATGAACCGTTCACTCCAGGTCACCAACTTAAGCATCGCCGTTCTGAATTCTTGCTTCTAGAAGCAGATCCAACATAATTCGATGAAGAGACAGCACTAGAAGAACAAATATGCGAAACAACTATTGATGATCAAGATGATAAAATCCCTTCTATCTCTGTGCACGCCTTAAACGGATGTCTCACATTCAACTGCATGCGTCTAATTGGACAATACGGAAAGAAGAAACTGCATATCCTCATCGACCCCGGCAGCACACATAACTTCCTTGACTTACAAGTAGCCCAAAATCTCGGTTGTTCTTTAACACCGATTAAACCAATGTCTGTTGTGGCAGCCAGTGGTGATTTGATTACAAAATAAAAATGCAGTCCCTTTATCTGGAAAATGCAGGGATATGAGTTCAAAACCGAACAAGAACACTGCCGCTGAGATTGGGATGCAGTTCAATGGCTCTCCACTTTGGGTCCTATCCTCTGGGATTTTCTGAACTTAAGAATGGAATTCAACTTTAATTGAAACATGTTCTCCGAGGATCAACATCGAACGTCTTTAAAGTCATTACAGGGAGCAGCTTAAACAAACTGATTTTCCAGAAACCGCAACTTGCTCTACTCCATTTACGAGAGGTTAACGACACAATGTTTTCTCAACAACCACTCACCCGTGATGCTATCTTCTATCACATCGAAGCCAGCAACCCACAACTCGATGAGGACGGAATGCTCAAGAATCTATTTAACTCCTACAGCGACATCTTTGACGAACCATCATCTCTTCCCCCCTTTCGAGAAGGCTACAACCACAAGATACCACTCGAAACAGGAGCTAACCCTGTCAATCTTCGCCCCTACCGATACTCATCAATACAGAAGAACTCGATTGACAAGATGATTGGCGAGATGCTCACTCAAGGAATTATTCAATATAGCTCCAGTCCTTATGCTTCCCCAGTGGTCCTTGTGAAGAAGAAAGATGGTTCATGGCGACTATGTGTGGACAACAGAGGCTTAAATAAACAGACCATCAAGAATAAATATCCTATACCTCTATTGGACAATCTCTTAGATGAATTGGGAGGCGCCAAATGTTTTTCGAAATTGGATTTACGCGCCGGGTTCGACCAACTGCGCATGTCACCGGAAGATGTTTATAAAACAGCATTCAAAACCCACTCTGGTCATTACAAATACCTCGTTATGCCTTTCGGTCTCACCAACGCTCCATGCACCTTCCAAGGTTTGATGAATCATTTTTTTCACCCGGTCCTCCGCAAATTCTTGCTTGTATTCTTCGACGATATTTTAATATACAGCAACACGTAGGATTACCACCTCGTGCATGTGGATATGGTCTTGGCAATCTTACGACATCATCAACTTTACCTTAAGCAGTCAAAGTGTACATTTGGAGCAACAAATATTGAATACCTTGGTCACTTCATCTCCTCCAGTGGCGTAAGCACCGATCCAACTAAGATCAAAGCAGTGGAGGGCTGGCCTGTTCCGAGAAACCAAAAGCAAATACACAGCTTCTTGGTTCTTGCGAACTACTACAAACGCTTTATACAAGGATATAGCGTAATAGCATGACCTCTTACCCTACTACTCCGTAAAGATGGCTTCTCATGGAGTCCAGAGGCAAACAACGCCTTTCAAGCTCTAAAAACAGCCTTAATGACAGCTCATGTACTTGCCTTACCTGATTTCTCTAAGCAGTTCGTCGTCGAAACAAACGCTACTCAAACTGGTATTGGCGCAGTGCTTATGCAGGACAATCATCCCATTTGTTACACAAGCAGAGTATTAGGACCTCGTCACCAGAATCTCTCTGTCTATGAGAAGGAGCTTCTCGCGGTGGTTCATGCGGTACAGACATAGAATGCATACCTAGCTCACAACATGTTTATTATACGCACTGATCAGCGGAGCCTAAAATTCTTACTGGAACAGAAAATCACCACTCCGTTTCAACACATGTTGCTCTCAAAGTTAATGGGTTATACTTTTGAAATTCATTACAAACAGGGTAAAGAGAACGTCGCAGCAGACGCATTATCACGTGTTTCTGGTTCCCAGCTCCTTCACATCACGTTATCATAGGTCCATCATGGGTTGTATGAAGAACTGAAAGCTCTGTGTGAAACTGACCCAGCTCTTAAGAAAATTATTACCGAACTACAGCAGAACAAGACTCTTCACCTTGCATATTCCTTCGTCAATGGTGAATTACGTCGCCGCGGAAAACTTTTCATAGGCAACGATCAATCAATCAAGCTTCACATCTTTAAATGGCTCCATGATTTAGCAATTGGAGGTCACTCAGGTCGTGATTCAACGCTGCAACGCATTAAAACATTGTTCTTTTGGCCCAAGATGAGTTCTGAGACACAAAATTATGTTCGGAACTGTCCTGTTTGTCAAAGAAATAAGTACGATTTAGCTGCTAAATCAGATCTTCTTTAGCCCCTTCCAGTCCCTGCAGGTGTTTGGGAATCAATAAGTCTCGATTTTATAGAAGGTCTTCCTCCATCTGCTGGCAAACACTGCATCTTTGTGGTCATCGATAGACTTAGTAAAAATGCACATTTTTTGGCGTTATCACACCCGTATATAGCTATGGATTTTGCCGAGGTATACATGGATCAAGTCTTTCGCTTACACGGCATGCCCAAAGATATCGCCAGTGACTATGATCCAACCTTTTTAAGTGAAGTTTGGAGAGAAATGTTTCGCGTTCATGACGTTGATCTAAATTTCTTTACCGCCTATCATCCTCAATCTGATGGCCAGACGGAAGTTACGAATAAGACTCTGGAGACATACCTGCGGTGTATGGTTTCTGATTCTCCACACTCTTGGAGTTCTTGTCTTCCCCTCACAGAATGGTGGTACAACACCACGTATCACTCAGCCATCCATAGTACTCCTTTTGAGATCCTTTACGGACAGTCGCCTCCGATTCACATGACTTACCTGCCAGGAGAGAGTTCTTCTCCAGCCATTGACAGAACTCTTCAAAAGCGCGAAGCACTGATTGATATGATGAAATTTCATCTTCTACGAGCTCAAAATCGAATGCGGCAATACGCAGATTCTCACCGTTCTGATCGAGAATTCAAAATCGGTGATTAAGTTTACTTGAAGCTTCAGCCATATCGCCAACATTCTCTCAAGGGACGACACATGCCTCACAAGCTCTCACCTCGTTACTACGGACCTTTCCGCATCATTGATCGTGTTGGTTCACTAGCTTACAAGCTTGAGTTACCCCCCACCTCTGCAATACATAATATATTTCACGTCAGCCAACTAAAGTTGTGCCCTAACCCTCCAAGCTCGACGCCTACACTCCCACAGTACCTTAATGATGTTGTAACAAGCAAAGAACCCGAGCTCATTTTGGAAAAGAAGATGGTCAACCGGCACAACAAGCCTGTCACCAAAATTCTCTTCCGATGGAAAGGTTCAACGCCGCAGCAAGCTACATGGGAGTTTTACCAAGACTTCGTCGCCCAATTTCCTGATTTTCATCCTTGAGGCCAAGAATGTTCTGAAGGAGGGAGTATTGTGACATGACACGTCACTAACGGTTTTAACGGATTTTTTACGTTTCATCTTTATTAAGTTAGTTTTATGATTTCTATTCATCTTAGGATAAGGATTTGTTTTTAACCTTATCGCTCTTTTTGGCTTTGCTATATAAGTCCTCTTACGATTTGTAAAGAGAACACAATATCAATAAACTACTTTTCTTCATCTTACTTACCTCTCAAGTTATCTGCTAAGCTCTTCCAAGAGACAAGCATACAAACACTTTCTTCTAAGAAGATCTCTCTTCCTTAACGATCTTCTTCTAAGGCTGTGTATCCCCATTCTTTGGATCCGCAAGAAGGGTCTCTAGTTCGGGGATAGACTATACTTCCTGTCTCACCGCACTTCCCACCTTCGTCTTCTCCAACTTGTACTTCCAGAGTAGGAAATTAAAATTAAAATCATAAGATCAAAACTAACAACACAATGAATCTAGCGACTGTCATGTTCTTAGAGATAGTCATGTTTTGTTCGTTTGAGCTTGTAGTCTTCGCCAAATTCCATCGGACGTCAGCGGCGTCGAATCTCACCGGACGTCAGCGGCGTCGAATCTTTCCGGGGAATCACCAAATTTCGCTGGAGTCGTTGAATCTTGCCGGAAACTTCAAATATAGTCGGAAACCGTCGAACAATTTGGGAGAATAGAGATTGTGGAAGAATAGAGAATATGTTAATGTTTGATTAATTAAGGGTACAATAGTATTTTGCCTATTAAAATTTTAATGGTAAAATTGATTAAGGTATAAATGAAATAGTGTACAATGAAAGTGTATATTTGGCAAATTCCCTAATTCTATTGACTTATGTTTTTTATTAATTATTATAAAATACTATAATTATAATGAAACATTTTCTTTAAAACTTGTAGATACATACCAAATTTAAATTTTATTTATGAAAACATACAGTGTACTTTTTTGATGAGATGACAATCTTATATATTAAAACAGAAGTCATGACTTCACTTCATGTGTGTTTTTTTAAAATTTGGACCATCCACTAGAAATTATTTAATAATATATAGAATCTTTGAACTACTTTAATCATAATATCTTTTGATATATTTTCATTTATATGTATATATATATATTGTATATATATATATTAATTTTTTGAAAAAATATGCTTAAGAAGATTTTAACAAGATCTTAATTTTAATTAATTTCGTGATTAGTTTTAAATATTATTATACCTTAACATATTTAGTTATCATTTATAAAATGAAAAATAAATATTTTATTTTATTTTTATCTATTATATAATCACAACCAATTATATTAAAAAATTATATGTTAATCTAAATATTTTAAGAATGTCTTTTCAAAAAGTTTCTGTAAATATTTTTAACTAATC
>JABAYD010020488.1:0-11188 GCA_014822095.1 Diplotaxis tenuifolia
GATGTTCTCGTAATAAGAACTTAAGTTAACCGCGTAGTTACCGTAAAACTCGATTGGTAAGACGGATCGAGATGAAACGAGAGACCTTCTGACCACGAAGGACGGTTGGAGTCGAAGGACGGACGTTTCGCATTGGGAATGCGCAGAAGAAAGCTCGGGACAGACAGCTCGACGTACGGCGAACCGAACCGGCTGGTTCGGCCCGTCGTACGTCGAACTGGTTCGGTCGAACCATGCTCGTAATGCGGTTTTTGTGTTTTTTTGCTGTTCTTGGACAATCGTGTAATCGGAGATTGTTTCGTTCATTTTTCCGAGACGACGATTCCCAAGTTTTTGCGTGGATTTCTTTTGATCAGAAAGTCCTTAAGTTTTATAAAACGACTCCTCGTGAATTTATAAAACGTAGCTTTGTTTTGCGGAGACTTTTGGTCGTTGATTCCGTTGTAACGATTTTGACCCAACAATCGGGCTAGATTTCTTCCAAAGTTGTAAGTGGGCCTCTGTCCCGTTTTAGGACCTTTCAGGCCGTTTTGCGATCTTAACCGTTTTTACGAGTTTAGACAAGATCGTTCCGTGATACAATGCCGATCCTCGTAAAGTGTATCGAGTGAATAGTATAGCTTGATAACCTTTGGTGTTTCGTCTAACCGTTTACGTTTTATACGATTTACTCGAGTTTTTTACGAGAAAACAACTGTTTAGCGGTTTTTATCGTAAAGTTTCAATGAAAATATGGATAGGGACAAAACGGGAGATTTTCCAACCGCGGTTCGAAGTGTGATCAAGTCTAGAGACGTATGCATCATGTCCATGTAATGCGGACAGTGCGGTTTGGGTCCGTTAGTATCGGATTGAATGGCCTGGCCATCGGCCTGCTCATCGGTCGGTGAGCTGGACATGTGTTCCAGCTCGCCAACCGGGGAGCTGGCTGAGCTTGGCCAGCTCGCCGACCCGCGAGCTGGATGTGTGTTCCAGCTCGTCGGTCGATGATCTGGATGCGTGTTCGAGCTCGCCGACCGGAGATCTGGCTATGCTTGACCAGCTCGCCGGTCGGCGAGCTGGACGTGTGTTCCAGCTCGCCAACCGGCGAGCCTGCTGAGCATGTCAGCTCGCCGGTCGGCGAGCTGGACGGGCCTGTTTGTCTTGGCCGGTCCAGCGAGCTGGACGGTTCCATTGCTTAGGTGTTTTTCCGACAATTTTTGTAGTTGCGATTGTTAGGTTTACGGAGTTTCTATGTTTGAAAAAATTTTGAATTCTTTCTGATTTGTCCCCGTACCTTTTACAAACCTACTTTGAACTTTGCGTAGAGTTGTGGTCGTTGGTTCCGTCGTAACCGATTTTGATCCCACCAACGTTGATTTCGAGATTACTGTTTTTGACCCCAACATGAGGTCTTTTTAATTATTTCATACTTTGATACTAGTTTTCCGTAACTTCGTATCTCCATAGAAAGTCTATAGTTTCTTGTATGCTTTTTCCGGGACTTTAAGCCATTGATTCCGTCGTGACCGATTTTGACCCCAACAGATAGCTACGCTTTCTTTACATCTTTTTACTTTGTTCTTATTCCTAATTCTAGGAGAGAAGGGAGGAACTCCATCAGAGTCCTCCTGGAACTCCTTTCGTTCTTTATTACCTTTAAACTATACTTATTCATCTATGATTTTTGTGACAAACTTTATGTCTGAATATATCCACCTTTTAGATTTAGGGTTTAAATAGGTTACGGGGATTAGCCCCAACTACAGGATTGCTAGTTGTGATATTCATTAATAGGATGTTCTTAATGCTTATGTTCTAGGATCGCTACCTAGAAACCTGATCTTAGGATTTGCTAGAGATATTGTCCACCTAATTATGTTAAGTCAAGATTTGGTAGGTTATAGCGAGAGCAATAGTCTAAGGATCTCGGTGAGCTTTGTTCAACCCACACATAAAGCTCGACTAGAAGCGCGTCAATTGACGTCACTAAAGCCTAATCGATCGACGGAGCGAAAGGTGTATCGATCGATACTCCTATAGAAGAAACGATCGACAATGCTATTGATTGGACGAAACATCATTTGTTTTGGTCAATAGATCTAGTCAATAGACTTATTCAGTAAGGTCAAAAGCTGAATTAATGTCTTGTTAAGTAGTTGAGCTTTTTAATATCATGCATACAACTGTTTAGCACCTATAAGATTATAATCCTTACCTGAATAAAAACCCTAAGTCTAGCAACCATCCTTCCATCAAACAACTATGTGCCAAGCTGAATAATTGTCTTGTTCATCTTATTTACTGTTTTATTTATTGTTTTATTATTTGTTTTATTAATTATTTCCCTAGCTTAATTATAATTATTAGATCTAGTGTGTGAAATAGCTACTTGTGGATTCGATCCCTAAGTACTACAACTAAGCCTCTTATTTGAGAGAGTAAAGTCATTCCTTACGGTAATTTTTGTGATATCACCAAAGTTTGTACACCAAACGTTGTACACCAAAGTTTATACACCAAATGTTGTACACCAAACATTGTACACCAAACATTATACACCAAACATTGTACACCAAGTTGCTACATCAAAGCGTTTGATGTACACCAATCTTTTTACACACCAAAAGTTGTACACCAAGTTGGTATGTTAAACGTTGTACACCAAAATTTATGTATACCAAAAGTTGTACACCGAAACATTTAATAGATAATTAAATATTAATTAGATAATTAAACTTTTTGGTACATATAGGACACATTTAATTTTCAGAACGTTTAACTTCAAAATAATACGAGGAGTTATTAAATAAGAAACGAAAGATAATATAGACAAAAATCAAATACATTGCTGAGGCATTTTTTAAAGCATGTGAGAAATGTTGTAGCAGATCCAAAAGAGTTTGCATGTTTTGCTATTACCTTGGAAGCCGACTATGAAATCATGGGCAGGAATAAAGTTTGGTGACTTTATTACCTCATCATCCGTAAACTTGAACAATGCACCATATGTGTTTATGTATTGCGCCCCAAACGGGAACAAGCGCCACTCAAGAGAATCTCCCATTTCAAGTATCTCGGTCGAGGAAAAGTCATTGTGATAGGCTGCGAACTGCTGGAATATTTTGCTGGCTTCGTTGTCTTTGCCTAGACAGACGTTGAATATGACCACAGCTAAGGTTGATATTCTGTGGATAGGCACATTTGGTTCCAATATTTTAATACTTTCCTCAAGTCCTCTGCTCAGCGTTGTATGGAGACCTTTATAGTAGATTGCCTATTTGTTGTCAGCATTGACACACTTGAGCAAAATCTCACAAAACTGACCACCGTTGCCGATTTGACAGGTGACAAAGTTAACCATTTCATTAACATCACACATCTTTAAGACAGATGGTTCATGACAAGTGTGTAACCACGTTTCCCAGCCCGAAAAGCACCAAGGTTGTAAAATGACTCCTCTCTGGTTGACTCGATGATTTTAAGAATAATTTCATCGGGAAGATTTGTGAGTGCTTGAGCTGTCATACTATTTTTTGAAAGTGGGTACGGTTTTTATTATTTGTTGAGTTTAGAGAACACTAATAATACCAACTTATATAGAGATTTACGTAAAGAAGTCGTGGGAGTTAAATATAAAAGTTATTGTTGCATCAACCATTTTAAACCTAACACATTTACCTTAATAGTTAATGCATGCAGTAGTTGACATAAGAGAGTTAATACTGTCATCGATTCCTAGTCTTACCTGCTAAATGCCATCATTAATAATTAGTACAAATTGCTGCCCAAAAAAAGTGGTAACACTAGATTCTGACACTCACTTATAACCTTTATTCTACTGTAATTACTTATTACTGTTTGAACTTAATTGTCTTCGGTCCTAGACACAGAGAAGACTTATAATTTTTATTCAACTGTAATTGCTTTATTACGTTGTACCCAAAACGTTGTACACAAAAATGCTTCTGCCACCAAAGGTTATATTTGGTGTACACCAAACGTTGAACATCAAAAATTGTACACCAAAGGTTGTATTTGGTGTACACCAAATGTTGAACATTAAAAGTTGTACACTGAAAGTTGTACACCAAAGGTTATACACCAAATGTTGAACATCAAAAGTTGTACACCAACGATTGTACACCAATGGACGTTGTACACAAAATATTGTACATCAAATGTTGAACATCAAAACTTGTACACCAAACGTTATACACCAACGGTTGTACACTAAAGGTTGTACACCAAAAGTTCTACGCCAAAATTTATATACCAAAGGTTGTACGCTAGAGTTAAGTTCACACACATCAAGTTTACACACCATTTTAAATACCACAACTTAATTAATAATCTATGTGAGAAATGTTTTCGAAAACAGACTAGTAACATAAACAAATGTGTACTTCGACCAGCCCTCATTTGCAAGTATAAAATCGCCAACGAAATTCTTCGTAGAAGTCCATTGCATACTTCTCTCAAAATCTGCCCACAGTTTTGTCTATAATTTAACTCATATCTTCATTCGCCGCACCATTGGCATGCATCTCAATGAACTTAGCTGCACATAGTCCACAATCACCGCTCCTTTTGTTGTGATAGATGCCTTCAAACCGGCTCCCCTTGTAAAATTTCTCACCTCCCTTTGTGTGGTAATGTTGAAACCCCACATATTGTTCCAGTATATATGGTAAAGAGCTGCGTAGCAGAGCCATGTGTGCCTCGACAGCTTCTTCAGTTGGATTCTCAGTGATGTAAAAATCAAAGATTGTCACGTGAGCAGCAGGTTTATATAAAGACCCACCCAATGTTTTTCACCCTAAATCATTGGAGCGTACACCGTGTACACATTGCGGCCAAATTCCAAGTTAAGGTTTTTGCCCTTGTTTTTCATGTCACATAACTTGAGATACATTTTCCCCAATTTAAAGTGCATCTTATCTTCATGTTACTGAAAGAAGCCCAGGCTAATTGAATGAGTTTTGTAAAGTACGGATTAAACATTACAATCCCGCCTCATTGAAGAACCTTCCCACGGCGCCTCCATAGCTTTTCCATTATAACATGAATGTGTTGTGTGACGTTATTATAATCAAAAACGATAGTTGCAAAAAGAAATTTACAACCTTGATATGGAACTTTGATTAAAATAGTACCTTGTCAGACAACCATTTCTCGGGTTCAGCTATGTCAAGGAAAAATGAATTAGTGACAAGGTTGTCGGTTTTGATAGAGAACATCCTGCTAATTAAAGCAGCCAAAAGGTTTTTTTTTTTGCATAATTTCATACAAAAATGAAATCAAGAAATATGGTATGAGAAAATAGGATCAGAAACTTACTACGCAAGGTTTTCACTTAAAATATCGCTAAACTGCTTAAAAACCACTCAGTTGGTCTTTCCTATGGGCCTATACTCAACAATCTTCTCGCTGCTGAACAACCCTTTCAACCTTGTGTCTGGGGTGCACACTCTACGAATCTTAGTAGATCTTTTACGCTGGCACCTACCACCACGACTCTCCGCATCATTGGAGCCCTCGCACGTGTCAGATATGGAATGGCTTTGTTTCGCTTGGGTTTCTTTCTCTTACAACTAGGAATCATTGGAGATATCTTCCTTGTAGTTGTCATATTTTTCGTCCTTCTCCATCGTCGGAAACACATGGTCACGTACACTTTCCTCCACAACGGGGGGAATGAACTCTGTGATGCTTCTCTTGGACAAGTACTGATTTTGGAGCTTCCAATTTGGGTTTTTCAACTTTTTTAACGGGAACTAGTTCACCAACATCTTCAAATCCGGTGGATGGAACCTTTGGGCCAGAGGCGTAGATGGTGGATGATGCAGAACAACTGGCATGTTCTGAACATACAGAGCTGTAGACATTAGGGTTTGTTTCCTCCCACACAACAGTTATAGGGTTTTCACCCCGGTAACGCTTGTTTGCAGGACTCTGCAAACAATGTACAATATGACAATATAAGTATAGTTCTTGTCCTCATAATTTACCAAATAAACATCTACCTATTAAAAGTTAAAGTTTCAGACCTTAGGACAAACAAATATAACACCGGACAAGGTATTCGGATTGACCGGAGTCTCAGTTTTTTCTGCTTACAGGCCAACATAGTTGGGTGTACGCTTATCCTATATATAAATTGTACACCACCTCGGATTAGTGTACACCAATGACAAGCAAACCTTATAAGTTATAACAAAACAAGAGGCTCATAATTAACCTCAGCATCGACATTTTCATTGAATGAAGGACTATGATTGCTAGTTGCTTGTTTTTGTCGCATATATCCCTCTGAAATATCGTTGGGGTCTCTTTTTGGTACCCTGAAAAAGGTGATTGGTTCACATCTAACATGTACAAATAGTTTAAACTTAATACATAATATCTTAGGTGCACCAATTCAGAGACGTCGTTGTCTTCTCTAGACCAAAGTGAATACGAATGTTTATTTTGCCCAGGGCTACAAGCCGTGTGTTTTGTTTTTTTGGCCTTGCTGGTTGGACGCGGTGTTTGGGGGTCACCACTTGTCTGAAACCCAGACTGTCCATGAATATCATTATTGGGCTTCCTCTTGCGGCTCGTCTTCATGGTAGTATCAGGCAAACCTAATCGCCTGCATATATTTCTCTCCATTTTAGCAAACTGCAGCTTCAATTCAGTCGATAGCTTTTCCAACTGGTCTAAAATTCACGGCTATAGATCTTCATGTAAACCGGTCTGTTTGAGGAGGAACCTGTGGTTTGTTCTCTTCAGATGAAGATATCTCCTCGACGGCCACGACCAGAAGTATACGTGGATGTAAATTCTGTTGAGTGACTGGTCGACCAATAGGTTGCTCGTCCTTAGCCACAAGTACACCTGTTTTTTTTTTTAATTTCTGGATTGGGGCAAAATACATGTCTCCCCCCAACGAAGTCTTCCAGTTTAAATGTTTTTCCACTACGGATCATCTCAACCAAATGAGTTACCGGTCATCTTGAACCTCCTCCATCCACAAGTGTTGTTCAGAATCAGGTAGTAGGTCGATGTGCACATATAGCTAAAACCCAAAAGAGCAATATAGTTTTTCAAAAGTAATTCTAGTAGTGCACCTGTTCGAAAAAGTTGAATGAACCTAATAAAGCAAGCATCTCTGATGAAGGGAGAATGAACTTACACTTGATTCAGCTTCAACAGCAAGAATGTCATGTGCGATGAGGATAGCGACGGTGTTCGTACAAGCTTTTGGGTCCTCCAAGAAAGTTGAGTCTTCTCTGTGTCAGAAATCTTAGCCAAGAGCTGAGGAAATGCTTCAAAAGTGAACAACTGGAGAGCTAGGGGGAAGCCATAACAATATGTTGTCTGCTGAGATAAACAAACCCGCATTGCTTGCAATAGGTCTTTTACTTCATTGCTGAGCTGACTGGGGGAAGTAAAAAAGCGAGGTAAGGTAGCTAAGAACGATTCCCTACCCCATGGATAGTCCAAGAAGCTATTAATGTTGGTGAGCATCTCCACATACCTCGGGTGAGTTTCAGGTTTTTGTTATTCCAACACACAACCATGTCCACCGAAGCTATTAGAGCCAAAGGAACTTGTTTCCAGCTAGACAGATATGGATTACGCAGCATGTCAAGAACCTGACCCACGGTTATGTCCCCAACGGTTGTATCAAATAGGCGGTTCCACATTGTAGAACCTGAAGTTTCGTGAGTGTCTGAATCTCCAACAAGGAAGGAAGCACAGTTCAAACCCGTGATGACCTGAAATTCATCAAGCGAGAAATGAAGAGCATGATGGCCAAAAGCAAACCAAAGTTTGTATTTGTGTTTCGTATTGAGCTGACGGCAGAGGAGGTTGCCAATGAGTTTCGTAGAGTTGTGGCAGCGGACGACAGTAAGATCAAATAGCCTATAAAACTGAGAGTTAAGCAAAGTCTTCATAGCTACAGAGCCTTGAAGACAATCCGCTATACGACCGATGACGTTTGCTTTCCAGTAAATGTTGAGTCACAGGGCAGTTGGGTAACAATCCCTACAAAAAAGTCTAGATGGGAACTTGGAAGCAGAAGACATGACCTTCCCAACCACGTGTTCCATTGGAGAAGATCTTTGTGCAGTCGAGTCGGTAGACGACCCCGTTTTGGCGGCGTCAGAGTCTGACACTACATAAACCACCAAATAATGGTAAATTTAATTAAAAACGTAGTAAGGATCTAGCATAAAGTATGTATACGAACAAGTAGCCTTAATTGAGAAAATAAACTAATACTGAACCTAATCGACTCAGACATGCAAGGAATCAGCGACCACATCATGGGAGGTTCACGAAATTACTTTTTTTTTAATAGAGAGCTTCAAAGCAATAGTACATTAGACGAACCTGGACACCGCTGATTTTTCTTTTGCCGTGGCTGTTTCTCCTTCTTCTCGGCGGTCTTGGTCCAGCGAGTGGCCGTCTTGGCAGTTTGTTCTCCTTTCGCAACCATACCAAAAGAGTATTGGTCGAATCAGACAGAACAGAGATGAAAAAGATCTAGGAGGAGATGAGTAGATGACAAAAGAAATGCAAAATGACAATGGTCGGAGAGAGAGAGTTAGAGAGTTAGAGTGAGACGAGAGTAAAGGTGGTGATTAATTCTCGGTGGATTACCGCCAATTACAAGTGAGCCGACGAAGTTAATGGATTGCAAATCTCGGGAATCGAGACAATTAAAGAACTCTCTCACTTGTGAGGCCGTAATGGTATTCACTTGTGAGACCGTAATGGTATGTACCTCGAATGTTCCAGACAAAACAGAGTGAAAATCTGTCAAATCAAGGTACAACTCTTCATTAACATGATTAGATCGCGTAACGGCCGTATTTTGATTGAAAACCATCTTCTAGGTAGAATTTGTGGTTTGATAAGCTCCACCAGGAGGAGTAATCTGGAAATTCCGGATGTAGCGCTATGCTCTAACCGGAAGAAGCCTTATCTTACTTTCAATGTAAGTCATTTTGCATGTTGCATGGATATTTTTCCCCTTAAACATGTTACACAAAATTGCAAAACATTGTTAGTTCACTCATGCTAATGTTAAATAACACTCATACGAATGGTAAAGAACAAAATCGTAAATACAATAAAGAATGCTTACAGTCTCATTAGACAAGACAAATTTCATGATCTCCATGGATTGAATGTTTTGTTTCCAAGTGTGTAGAACCTTTACATGAACCAACCATGTGTGTTTTCCATGGTTTCAAGTCGTCGAAGACGACCACTTTATCATTAGAACCTCTCGATGCTTGGATTTGCATATTAGTAGCCATTGTTTTGGTTATCTGTTTGCTTGAAGGTGTGGGTTTGAATAGGAATAGGGTTGCTGACTATTTATAATATAGAGCATATTTAAGAGATGCGCTTGGGTTATAAAAGAAACTTGGGGAGAAAGTTAGGGGATATTCTCTTTAGTATGGAATATTGATATATTTTTGGATTATTATTTGGAAAATATAGTTACTAAATTTAAACAGAATATATCTTGGGTATGATGATGAAGTAAATCTAGGAAATCAGTTGATTTCAGTCGCTATATTTTATCTTTTGAATCTATATAATTAAATCGTAAAATCTTATCTCTATATGTTTTTTTTTGCATTTATTGTTTGAACCGTAAAATATTATTTCTATATTCAAGCGACAATTTTGAATCTGACCCCGAATATATATTTCTGTTTCTAAATATCATTGTTATTCATTTTGTTTGGTTTATTGTTTGGTTTATTGAAAGATAAATTAGTAGTAGTTTATGTAAATATGTTGCTCTTATGTTCTTGACATGATTATATAAGGACGTTGGTAGAGATGGTCTACACTTCAATCATGTGAATTTTCATAATACAAATTGTTTTTTTTTAGGAAATAAGATTTTCATAACATAAGCTTAGGGTTTGATGGTGTTAATAATAAGGTTAGAGTATGAATAGAGTTTAGGGTATAGTTAATAACATAATTGAATTTAGATGGGTTACCAAACAGACTCGAAATTTGAAGCCCTTTTCGTTCTAAGAATATGTTCAAATTATTGGGCTGTAAATTTTTGTTAGACAAATAAATAATTTTGGTACCAATTATATGCTGAGCTTTTAATTGGGCAATTTCGACTGAATAAGGCGGTTTCATTTAAAAAAGGTAAAAGAATTTGACGTTTTGTAATTTTTTAAAAATTTCACGGACATAAGCTTAAGAAGTCAGCTGATTTAATAGTATAGATGTCACAAGAAATCGTTGGACCTTATAAATCATCAACATCACTAAAGCACCAATAGACCACAACATGTTTTAATGTTATGCATGTACTGTTGTATATATAAACTTATCTTTAATTAAAAATTAAAATATAATATTCACGTATGCTAACAATTACTTTTTTTTTAAACCAATAATATAAATTTCACAAATGACCACGATATGTTTTAATGTTATGAATATGCTGCTGTATATATAAAAAAATGATTAAGATAGCACTAAATTTTTTTTGTCACAAATATAACACTTAAAAATAAAAATGATCAAAATAGCACTTAATAGTTTATCAAAAGAGATAAATATACATTTATATTCTAATGATAAATTAATTTAGACATTAGGGTTTAGAGTAGAAGAGTGGTGTGAGATTTAGGGTTTAGGGTTTAAAGTTTAGGGTTTAGGGTTTAAAATTTCGGGTTCAGGGTTTAGAAATTAGGTTTTAGGGTTTAGAGTTGAGGAGTGGGTGTGATTTAGGGTTTAGGGTTTAGAATTTAGGTTTTAGGGTTTAGAGTTGGAAGTGGAGTTCTGGAAAAAGATTTCAAGTTTTGAAAAATAATTAATTTTTTAAAAAATATTCAAAAAATAAAATATTATTTTAGTCTTTTTGAGGATTTTTTTTGTGAAATAAACTTAGAAATATGCTATTTTAGATATTTTCCCGTATATTATCTTTAATTAAAAAATTAAAATATGATACTCACGTATGTTAATAGTTAATTTCTGTTAAACCAATAAATATAAATTTCGCAAAGAGAAAAAACAAAAATAGCACTAAAAAAAGTTTTTGTCACAAATATACCACTTAAGAATAAAAATGACAAAAATAGCACTAAAATATTTTTATAAATTATTCATTTTTACCCTTAGGTTAACTAATCCTAGACTTTTTTTTGTTTAGAGTTGAGGAGTGGGGGTT
>JABAYD010020495.1:0-13833 GCA_014822095.1 Diplotaxis tenuifolia
ACTTCAGCCTCTTTCTTTGTGCGCATATAAGAATATGCTCGACGGCTATGCATGATTGTTCCTCCATTTTCATCCCGTAAGATCCAGGACACGCCAGTAAGATGGTTTGAATTTACCCATGAAGCTCCAACATTACATTTGAGGAACCCATGTCTTGGTTTGGTCCATCTAGCCAACTCGGTATCCACATTATCCAATGCATCAGTCGTTTTTGAAAAAAGGAAAACACTGCCGTTAACAGTTTTGAGAAGAAATAGAACGAGCCTTTTATTTTATCCCCTTTTCAAGAATTTTCTTGAAATTTGATAACATGAGGCTGCTCCCAAATAATTCTTAGTATGACTTACATATTCATGCTAACTTTTGCATAGGTACGTTGTACTACTTTCTTTTATCCTCTTTCAAGTTTTTGAATTGATGTTTTTAGATAATGTCAATTCGTTAAAGCAACATAATTAACCTCAAGTCTAATTATTGTATTTTATATATCTCACAATCATTTAGTTATAAAAGTAGGGATGTTAATTAGGTTTTTTTATAAATAGGCTTAAAGGGGCCTCATGCGATATTATTACCGTTAAAGGTCCGTTTACATAACAAATTTAAATAGATGTAATCGAATTTGTTCGTTTATGTCCATTTAGTAAATGTGTATAAACATTACTATACAGACAGCCCTTTAGCCCGTTTTAATTGTTTTTTTTTCCAAAACGAGGATGTTTCTTAATAAACTAAAATTGTGAGTCGTGATATTCCCTTAGCCTCTTTGTTCTTATATTTTCTCGAATTATATCACTCTTCTCTCTTAATCCAAGATTCCAAGGTTTCGATCCAAGCTTTAAAGGTATAAAAATCGCACAACTCTCTCTTGATTTTTGTTTAACCTATAGGATTTATCATGGGTACATACTAGGGATATTAAAACACGCCAGACAAGCCCGTTTATATCCAACCAGTTTATCTCTGATAGTCCGTTTAGAACCTATTTATGTGAAGCCTGTTTAGCATTGAACCCGTTTTGAGCCCGATTATTGAACATGACATTTTTTGTATCATAATGTTTCTCTTCAATCAAACATGTCTAATAAAATAGAAGTCCATAATCATAACATTCAACATCACATACTTTTGTTTCTACTAAAAAAATCAAAGTTTACAAATCACGTAATTAAATGTTAAATTCAAAGCAAGTTCTCACTTCACACACACACATCCATAACATAAACTTAATGTTACTCTTTTTCTTCTTGAACTACCAAGACCTGTCCATAATCAAAATGTAACTTACCATTATATATTTTCATTATAATCTGAAGTGAAACATAACCAAAATACTATATACCATCAAACCTTTCGGTCTTTTGATGTTGAAAACTCCACTCCTGAAGTACTTGTTTTTTTTTTGAACATCTTCATTTTCGTCTAAGAAGTTTTCAATAGTACCTACAAATTATAATATGAATTAGTTATAGAATATTGTAATAAATGGTTTTCTAAGTTTCACATTCGTATTCAGCAAAACAGCGGAACCAATTCCTAGTGCAAAGAAGAGCTTAGACATTTTTTTGGGCAAGAAGCGGTTTCGGTAAGGAGTTAAAACTTGGGATCCAACACTAAAGGCAGACTCAGAAGCTATTGTGGTGATCGGAATGCTGAGTATGTCACGTGCCATAGACACTAAATTTCCAAACTGATGTTGGTTCTCTTTCCAATAACTCAAAACATCCAAATTTAAGTTAGCCCTCCTGTTTAGCCTTGGCTTTTCCAAGTAGATATCCAAATATGTCTTTGGATCACTAGCTCCACCTCCAATGCTCATTTCCAACTCAAAAAAATTTTTCATTTATGAACATTTATATCAAATTATCAATTTCAAAGTAATGAATGACTAAGATTATCTAAAATTAGTTAAGTGACTTACATTATCATAGTCATCTTCAAGCGGAAATTCTGTGACAATATCATGTGTAGTTGACGTAAGTGAAATACCCATATAACTTTCTTTAGAAAGTTTCTGATAGTTATAAAGATCACTCAAAATTTTCTTGAGTTTTTCAGTCTTTAAGCTTGTAGTAGAAAGATCCAATTCGTTATAAACAGCTTCAAGCATCTCTGTCTTTATTATTGGATCTAGAATTGCTCTTATAGCCAAGATTAAACTATAATTTTTCTAGTATTTTTAAAATTTAACTTGCATGTCTCTGGCCATTTCTCTCACCCCATCATCATCACAAATGGAATATTTCTCCATCAACAATTGTATCCTCTATTCTTGTGTGAAGTAGATATTAGAAGTGGAGTACTTTGAACCTGAAATATTAGTTGTGATAACACTGAATGGCTTCAACAATTCACAAATATTTGCTCCACGATTCCATTCATCACTGCAAGCAATGTCTTATACTTCGATCATACAACTCCATGCTAGCAGATGCGTCCTCAAATTTGAGATCTCTAACAGTCATCTCATATGTAGAGTTCCAGCGAGTAGGAACATCAAGTGACAATCCAGCTCCACTTGTAATTCCTACTCTCTCTATACATGTTGCAAATGCTTCTTTCCTTTGAGGTGATGATTTCACATATCTGACACTTTCTTGAATGTTATGTATAAGACTAGTTGCTAATTCCAAACCATTTTTAATTACGAGGTTCAAAATGTGAGCACGATATCTCACATGTATGTCGTACCATCACACAACAGACCTCCATCGCTTTCACTTATCATCTGAAGCTTGTCCATAAGAATTCTTAACATACTATTGTTGTTTGTGGCATTTTCTAAAGTCATCGAGAACATCTTCTTCTCTAAACCCCATCCCTTCAAAGACTCGAAGATCTTAGTAGCAATCAGATCACCCGTATGTGGAGACTTCATCTCACAAAATTCTAAGATCTTACTATTCAATCTCCAACCTTCATCAATGTAATGACCAGTTAAGCATATATAACCTATATTCTGAGGTCTAGCTACCCATAAATCAGCTGTAAGACAAACCCTGCCACAATGCTTCGCTAACAGCCCCTTCAACTTCTCTTTCTCTATTTCATATCTCCTATAGACATCAAGAGCAGCAGTTTGTCTACATATAGGTTTACAATCAGGATTTAAATACTTATCTCTTGCTCTAACCTTTTCATACTCCACATACCTAAATGGTAGATCATGGTAAATGATAGCCTCAGTAACCATCTCACGATCTACCATATGATCATACACATGCTTATCTACCTTCTTAATCATCTTAGAACAACTATCTAAGTGTTGTTTCAAATGATTTTTACCATGAGTTTTACTATTAACCACTAGTTTTAAATCACAGTTAATGCAATTAGCCCTTTCTTTTCCATCCTTTTCTTATCTCCACCTTTGTTCGAAAACTCGCTAGGCGCTACGTGTGCAGCGCATCCGTGCCTAGCAATTTTCTGAAAAATCGGGAACAAATCAGGGGGTACGCGGGGAGAAATTTTTCATTTTTATATATGTTATACCTTACTTATACATATAATAGAAAAATATGTATAACAAATGTTTATATATAAAAGACAAAAAAATATTGTTTGATCTTGAGAACACTACAAAAATAAGATACATATACTCAAACATATCAAAGTAATTTTATAATCTAAAGCATTATATAAATATATTGTTTCATTTGAACTACCTATCTAAGATTTATTAAAAGTATAATTTTATGGCAAGATAAAAAAAAAATTACATTTGTTTATGAATGTTGAACAAAAAATAAAAAATTTGATGATGCTTAATGTTTATTCAAAGTCATTACCAAACTTTGTCAAGTCCATCTATAGTTTAGGTAAATTATATTCTCATGTTATATAATTAAAGCACATAAAAACGACAACAAAAGAAAAAAGAATAAAATAATGATACTTCAGTATTTCATACCTCCCATATCGGCTAATGATGAAGAAGATAAAGACAATCATCGAGTATAGATAGAATTTTTTCAAGTCTAACAGGCATCAAAAAAGACACGGAAAGTTTTTTTGGCCTAAATAAAGTTAAAAAAAAATTGGTAATTAACCTGACTAAAAGCGCGTGATGTTATTAATCGTCTGCTTAATTATGTCCCGATTAATTGCGCCGAGTAGGTCAAACTCGTGGTGGTTGACCACCGTTTAGCATTTTTTGCGGCCGCATTTTTGAAAAATGATCCCGACTAATACAAAGCCTTTCCAAACATGTGAAGTTGTTCGACGCTTACGCTGAGGTTTCATTGCTGATGTTGTTGCTTGTGTTGATGCATGAGCTTGTGTTTCACATTGAACTTCTGCTTCTGTCAATTCTTCATCTACATCAAATTCAACATCTTCATCATTCATATTCATCTATTCATGTTGAGCATCAAGAAACACCATTGTTAGCTCAGTTTCAGAATCCATCTCTACAAAAAAAAAGAAACAAAACCAGATTCAATGTTCATCACGTGAGTATTAAGCAAACATGATTATGTAAATATAATTTGATGATTAAATTACTGTTACATAAAGATACCATTATCTGTATGTTTCCAACCAACTGTACAAGACCATATATTCATAAACAAAAGCAAGGATCATGAAAAGATCTACTCACTATTTCCAAGCAAAGTCACTAGTATAATCAATGAAGATGAAGCTTGTATCCACCGAGGCAAACACATGAGATGTAGGTATGTCATAAGAAGACAAGAAAATTTAGTAACAATGTACAAATACATAGTTCAAAAAATTATTTAGTTAATCATAAAGATCACATGAATCTAGAAATGAACGAGAAACTAAAGCAATTTTAAAAAAGTCTCAGCTAATATAATATAAGCTATTGATTAAACAAGAGAAATGCAAGAAAAACAAACACACCTTAAGCTCGTACAAGCATCCTAGGACATCTTCTACCAAACATGACATGAATAAGAACGGTTCTGAAAGAGAAAACGGCGGACACTAATGTTAAACCAAAGACCCTAGATCTGTTCTTATAAGCATTAGAGTTGTTAGATCTTCTTTAATCATGTCTATGTATGATCATATTTGATCTTCTTTTATCACGCCTATGTATAAACATAGCAATGCGAGATTGAGTTGATTATGTTATGCTATGTTCTTGTTTCAATGTTATATGTCTCATATTGCTATGCTATGATTGCTTAATTTTATTCATATTGCTATATGCCGGTTTGTATGATGAAAACAAGGTCAAGTCAATCATAAAAATAAGATCAAGTCGTGATGTATGATAAAAATTGATTATTGACATTAAATTAACGTTGTTTAAACATCAATCATTTAGAATCTCTACTAAAATGAAGTCTATTTTATGTTATCTAAGATAATATTTGACATGTGTTTGTATTTTGGTATATAGTTGCAGTGGAGAATAGTCAGTTAATGTGGTCACGAAACTGTTCATGCTAGTCATGGTGAATCTAGTTTGCAAGTCGCAGGTGAAACCAATTTGTTAATTCAGAATTCAGATGAGTTTTTAGGCGAAGAAAAATATGTTTCAGTAAGTGATGGTGATGCTTCAGTCAGCGATGACGATGCTTCAGTCAGTGATTTTGATGAAGTAGAGAACATAATCAACAACAAATATTATCTTCAAACTAAAGATGTTTATGCTTTAGAGACAAACAATGTAAATTAAAAGAAATATGAAATTCGTATCGGAATGAAGTTTAGTTCTGATGAATAAAGCTTATAGAAATTATGGAGGCAATTATGCTTTCAACGTAAGGAAGACAACGGAGTTCGAGAAGAATCAAGAATCTAGGAAGGAAGGTTTATGTATGCTCAAAATAAGGGCTTAGACAAGAATCTAAGGTTAAGAAATCATATTCACGACCAACGACAAGGTGTGATTGTAAAGTTAGCATGTCTTACTATTTTCAGAATAATGAAAGATAATAGATTATGACTTTTGAGACGAAATCATAACCATGATTTAATGAATATACCTATGAAGCATTTGTTGAAGAGTAATCGAGCAATATATATCTCTCAAAACATTATACTAACGATGCTGATCTGTCATGAATTTCAGAGAAAGACAACCGTTAGAATGATGAGCAGAGAAGTTGAGAGCGAGTGAATCTGAGTTTTAAGGATAAAAACCTGCAAAATTACATGTATCGTAAGCGAATGTCAGCAATGAAAAAGGAGATGTTTGAGAGGTTTTGAAGTATTTTAAAAAAAAGAGGATAATACATCTTGTATTTACCCAATGCAACTTGATGAGTACGATATGTTCACAAACATCGTTTGGGAAAATGGTTGATCAATTAACGATTACAATCTTTTTGTAGATGGTGTTTGGTTTGATACCACGTACAAAATCAATGAATATGATAAATTGTTTGCTCTATTTGTCGGGGTCACAAACTATTGTTCTGTTGATGTTCTCTTAAATGATGAAAACACAGTCTCTTATGTGGCTTTTTCAAATTTTTCTTGAAGCAATTTTTGGAGAACAACCTCAAACAATTCTTATAGACCAATGTGCAGCTACGAGCGGATGTACCAATTGTGCTAGTTTTTTTTTAATTCTTTTTACAGACAAAATTTCGATGGAAAAATATTTCAAGCCTAAATGAAAATTTGCATTTACATCTGAAGACATTGAAGATGATTTTCCTTCTAAAAAAAACAGATTCTGAAGTTGATTTGGAGAATTTACCTAGTGATCATGGAGATAGATAAAGGATAACCGGATATCCTTCAAATCAAAGAGACGAGGTAATAGGCAAATATCTTATGAGAGGTGTTTGTCAACTTCGTGGTCATGAAATTCCTAAAACAATATTTCAAAGTAAACTGAGACGATTCTATCCCGCTTGGTTTGATATCTATGGCGATTGGTTAGAATATAAAGTGAAAAATGATAACCCGTTTTGTTTGGTCTGATACTTGTTTAGAGATTACACTGAAAACAAATGTGGAAGTGATGCGTTTGTGATCAAGGGCTTTAATGACTGGAACAAGACAAAGAGATTACGAGATCAAGTAGGAGTAGTGAATAGTTTTCACAATAGTGGGTTGAAAATGGCTAATTATCTGATGAAACCGGGACAATCAATAGTTCATGCTTTTTATAAACAGAATGACGTGATTAAAATTGAATACAAGATCAGATTGAATGCTTCAATTGAGGCTTGTAGGTATTTTTTGAGACAAGGACTCATGTTCGAGGTCATGATGGATCGGTGGATTCCGTTAACAAAGAAAAATTTTTGGAGCTTGTGAAATATATTGTAGAACAAAATGAGTTTGTAAGTAAAGATGTGTTAGAGAATGCCCCCAAAAACAATCAGATGATGTCCAACAAAATTCAGACATATATAGTTCATTGCTTTGCGGAAGAAGTTATTGAATTGATCATCAAATAAGTTGGTCATGATGTATTTTGTTTGTTGGTGGGTGAATCTGCAGATGTTTCTGATAAAGAGCAAATGGCAATGGGTTTTGTTGATACACATAAGATAGTTAAAGAAATATTTCTTGGTCTGGCTCATGTGAAAGAAACATCTTCTTTATCTCTGAAGAGTGTTGTTGATTCATTTTTTGCTAAACATGGATTGAGTATGAAGAAGTTAAGAGGGTAAGGTTATGATGGAGCGAGTAATATGAAGGGCGAATTCAATGGGCTGAGAGTCTAATTCTAAGAGAGTGCAGTTCTGCATATTATGTCATTGTTTGCTCATTAACTTCAGTTAGTTGTCGTTGCAGTTTCTCAGAAGCATTTTGAAGTAGGAGATTTCTTTGATAAGATTGATGTCTTGTTAAATGTGGTTAAAGCTTCTCGTAAGAGGAAAGATATGGTGCGAGAAGACCACCGGAAAAAAAAGTTGAGAAAATAACTAAGAAAGGAGAAATTAAAACTGGAAAGGGACTGAACCAAGAGGTTTCTTTTAAAAGACACGATAAAACTTGTTGGGCCCCTCATTATAAGACATTACTGCGGTTGGTTGATTTGTTTGCTGCTATCATTAAAGTGCTTGAGTATATTGAAATAGATGGAAGTGATGGTATCAAAAGAAGGCAAGCTAATGGTCTTCTCAAGTAATTCCACACCTTTGGTTTTGTGTTCTACTAACAGTTGATGTTGCTTATTATTGGGATCAAAAATAGCTTGTCAAAGGCTCTCCAAAGAAAAGATCAAGACATTCTTAATTAATAAAATTTCTTCATTTTGTGAGAAATATAAGATTGAGTTCAAGGTTATGGATGATGAATTTGATTATAAGAGTTCAAGGAAAAGAAGCAATATGACCAACTTGCACCATCACAAGGTGGAGTGTTTTTACTCTGTATGGGATATGCAGATTCAAGAATTTAATGATCGTTTTGATGAGGTAAATACATAATTACTTGGCTACATTTCTTCCTTGAGTCCCACTAATTCATTTCAAGAGTTTGATCAGTTAAAAGTTTTGAGATTGTTTGAGTTTTATCCAGAAGATTTTGGTCCTATTGACTGGATTACTCTTGAGCATCAACTAGGTCTCTATATTGACAATATTCGGGAAGATGAAAGATTTTCAAATTTGAAGGATTTTAGAGATCTTGCATGTATGATAGTGAAGACAAAGAAACATCTGTCTCATCCTCAGGTTTATCCGCTTTTGAAGCTTGTTTTGACTCTACATGTTGCAACCGCTATTGTTGAAAGATGTTTTTCAGCGATGAAGATTATGAAGACTAGCTTGCGGAACCAGATAAGTGATCAGTTTTCAAATGATTGTGTTGTTTGTTTTGTTGAAAAAGAGTTGTTTGAGAAAGTGAAAAATGAAGTAGTAGTGAAAAGGTTATCAGAATATGGAATCTCGTAGGATAAATTTGTAAGCTATATTTTAGTTATGAATATTTTTTAGCTATTTGAGTTAGTAATTAAAGTGCCTCTTACCAATAGTAGTTCTAGATACGCCACTGTGTGCAGCAATGAAAATGTAACAAGGAACGCGTTCCATGAAACAAAACATGGTTTCTGTGTTTAGCATATTTACCAAAATGCTGCAATGAGGTTGAGTCGTGTATTTCATAGATTGGATCGATTTGGCACAAACTTTGAAAAATGTGTATAGAAGTAGAGTGGTTATCAGCATGGAGTGAAATAATCGAGAAGCATGTATTGACAGAGAATAAATGGTTGAATGATTTTTTTAGAGAATAATGGGTAAAAGCATATGGTCATCAAACTTTTACAAAGGATATGATGAGCATACAACATAGTGAAAGTATGAATAATATTTTGAATAAATACTGGAAGTGCAGTTTAACTTGTTGCGCTTCTATAAAGTGTTGGATGATCAGCAATTTAAAGAATTAATTGTTGATTTCAGTATAATGCATACATTGTTGATATTATTGGCTTATGTAAAAATTTTGCAACATGTAGTGGACGTTTATACACCTGAAGTGTTTACCTTGTTATAGAAGGATTACACAGCTACCAGTGATTATGTTGCGAAAAATTGTCAATAATTCTGAGATGGTAAGTTCTGAATACAATGTATTTTTTCATGGTGTTGGAAGAAATAATTTGGTTACCATGTTGCTGCAGACAAATTGATACATTGTAGTTGCATGAAATTTTATTTTGCTAGAATCTCATGTCGCCATGCATTAAAAATGTTGGCCAAGAAGATTGTTAGAAGAATTCCATCTAACTACATTATGAATATATGTAGTAAAGCATAAACCATCTATTTTTCTCATTAAGCGACACCTAATAATACAATGAAACAATCGATCGAAAGAGCAATATGGTCATATATGTCTTAATTTCTGTGAGATTGCATATGTTGTTGTTGAACATATTAAATTGATGTTGTGTGCATATGAAGCTGCCTTTCGGTTGTTTAAAAATATGGTCGAAAATAAAAATTAACTTGTGAAAGCTAATAAGTATATGCCCCATACTTCAGATTTTGAACTTGTCGAAGAAAAAGAAGACGTTCTAAATGCACTGTGGAATAAAAAGAAAAAATATATTTTTGGACGATGAAAAAACCAAAAAACAGGACGCTATGGTAGATATTTGAGTGTGTTTGAAAATAAAAAATTATGGTATATCAAAATCATTCGGTAATGCTACAACAAAGATTTTAAGCATTTTTTTAATTAAAAAGATTTCAAACTAATTAATGTTCAAACTTTCCAAATATTTTTCATTTTAAATAAAATTTCTGAAAAATCACTATTTAATGTTATACAAAAGGTATATTCTGTGAAAATATCATCTAAAACCTAAAATACATAAATTAATATATGCTAAATAGTAAAATAAAAAAAACAAAATTTATTTAGCAGTACATCAACTCTATTAATTATAGACATTTCTCTAAAATTACAATAACCTAAACCATATACATTATAAAGAATTTTGGCATTAAATAAATTTAATTTTAGACCTATTTGATTAATTTGGAAAAATATATTTTAATATCCTTTATACTTTTTCGTTAGCTCTATGTTCCACATTAAACAAATGGAGAGTATTGTTTAATAGAATAGTAGTTATGTTGGTTTAGTTTGTTTATCATTATTTTATTACTAACAAAAAATAGTAAAACCTCTTGTAAATAATAAATTTTTAATATATATATATATATAATTAGAAATGCTATTTCATAAATATTTTTATATAACTATTAGTCCAATGTTACAATCAACGGCTAGATATAATAAATAAAAACTTTGCATATAAAACAACAAATTTGTTTGTGTATAAATTACCCAAAAAATTAATATGGATAAATATTAGAATATATTACTACCAAAATTATATAACAATATTGATTTTCATAACTGTAAAACAAACATTCGTACGGATGCTCGGATCAAATTATAGTTTTATTTGAGTTATCTGTCATTTTTAATTATTTTATGCCTCCTATTTTGTAGGGATTTTACAAAATTTATGGTGGGTTAACGTAAAATTCGGTTACTTTAGATGTGGAAACTGACATTAATTATGTTTTTTTTATTATTTTTGGGGTGTTTTTAGCATTATTGTTCCTTACCTATTATTATATACGAAAGGTCAAAGTTGTCCAAGAATTTAGATTGATTTGATTTAGTGATTTTTGAAGCGTTTTCTCTAGCTTCCGTCGTCTAAACTAAGGAATGGAAAGTGTAAACGCAGTTTTCATCAAGAAAACCATTACGGGTCATGTTTTTCCTTCTGTTAACTTCGAAAAATGCAAGTATTTCTACGGTTGCTCTTCTCAAAATTATTTTTCCTAGAGACATGTATTCATCTGAAGTTGCTGCGATCGCCGTCAAAAATCACAAGCCAAGTGGGCGATCAATAGGAGCGATCAAGTGTAAAACTATTCCTATTGTAATTATGCTGTTAGAAATTGTAGGTTTAGACCTCATGTTACTATAAAGGGATATTATAACATATCAAAGTATGATTTTTATAACTTGGAAAATACTGAACATTAGTTTAAACTAATTTCAAAACATGTATTAAAATATGTTTATATCCATGTAAAACATGTATATTAAACAACATCAAATTGGAATGGATCAAATAATTTCTCAACCACCCCACTATCATATAAATTGGCTAAATATATTTTATAAAAATTTATGTTTTACTTTACGGAACTTGAGGTTGTCATCAAAAGGAACCAAAAACCTAGTCTTATTCTAAGCCACGTGATTGTATGTATGCAAACACGTAACATAATCAAGACCATATTCAGTTTCAACGTCTTTGCTAAACATTTAGCAAAACACACACAATGCCCAAACATTCATAGTATGATTTATTCTTGTACTGAATATATTTGTATGTGAAGAAGATGGTCATAATGTCAAAAGCACTATCAACCAATCTATCAGCTATCTAGAACAAAGAATCTAAGTCATTGGTACCATATCCTTAATGGGTTAAGGTAAAACGTAGGCTTAAGCTTCTTAGCCATCTCTTCAATATGATGCCAATTGTGATTTCAGGTAATATTTCTGCTTGCATAAGAACATTGTAAGGCTCTGTACATGTTTCAAATTCATCACTATTATAGATAGATAGTAGCAAAAAAATAAATCATTCATAGAGTTTCCAGGAAAACCAAAACTCTAAACCGGATTCAGAAAATCCAAAAGCAATCATTTTGATAGTATCTAATTGACTTATTGTATAGCTAGAACAAAAAAAAAACTTATCTTTTAACTTGATATTTTTCTTCCTCGTTTTTTTTATTCTCTTCCTAAAAGTACAAAACAATTTTGGTTCATGCCGGCGATGATGTTTGAATAGCAGGAAGAAAAAAAATCCATGGATGAACATGGCTTGATTTGACTTAGAGAAGGTAAAACAAAATTGAATTGGAAAGCATAGAATTGGAGACTCATACTTGACAAACAAAACTTTTATCTTCTCTATGAGTGATGGAGAGGGAGAAGCCAATGGACTGTGTTAACAAAGTTAATTCCTTCATTGTCGTAAATGAAGAAAAAGAAAAAATCATATTTTGTCAACGGCGTTAACGTCTTTGTCATTTCTTTTCTTTTCCAAGCAATTTCACTTTTTCTTCATTTTTAATGCCTTTTTCTACTAACCTTACATGACACTTTTATGGGTGATAAGAAGTGAGGTGAATTAGATGGTTCACCACAAAGGATCGTCGCAAGTTCTGATCTATCTCAAGGGAATTTGAGACGAAAGTATATAAAAAGTGTTGATAACAACAAGAATATGTGTAAGTGTATGTTTAAAGAAGTCTCATACTTGAAGCAACACTTAATTGGGATAATAGGAATGTGCGAGTTTCCTCAAGATGTTCAAAGTATATGTGGGAATGGAGTTAAAAATAACACAACCAAAAGAACTGAAGAAAAAGTAGTTGAGACTCTGCTTTATGAATCTGTAAGGATGATGTTGATGGTGACGTTTTGGAAGGTGAACTAATCAAAAGTGCATCCTAACAAAAGAAAGTAGAAATGTCGACTGAACATGTATGTGACTTCAACCCCTCTTGATATGAAAAGTGTGTTTGGTGCTTGTGACAAAGAATTAAAGGATAAATATATGGAAGAATAATTAGGTGATTTTACGAAGATGTCATTATTTTAATATTGTCACCAATTATAGTTTTTGAGAAATTGATTGGCTGGTATGGTATGAGCTTAAAACCACTTAGTATGCTTGAGTTAAGAATTTGTCTTCTGAAAACTAAATCATTGAATTCTTTTTCTGGAAAAACAAGTAGTTGATACTCACGCTCAAGTGCTTCAACACAAGAACAAATTGTATCTAAAAGATTACAAAAAATATTTGGATATTTGGTGTGATCTAGAGCTGCAAAAAGACATTGTTAATTATCTAGTTGACTCTCTCAAAGGCTCGTTTCATCAAGTAAGAGAAAGTGTGTGTGGTTCTGAATGATGCAATGATGTTGTTCAAATTGTTTCATGATATAGTGAAAGAAAATGGAGAGACGAACGTTGTTATGTAAAAGATGATAAGATCTCTAAATTTCATCTTTTTTCTTACTTTTCAATCTTTCAAAAGCGTGAACATCATCTGATGTTAACGTTCAGCTTTAATTTCAAGAAAATAACTATAGGCAAAACGACCAAATCTATGTTGGACTATGTGTGCAGTGCATTGTCTTGATCTAATTTTATAAGACATTGGAAAGCTCGATCTAGTGACTAATGCTATAAAGAACTGCATATTGTTCACATGTATTATTGTGTCTGTAGAAACGGATCTGTGACTAGTTTATGTGTTCTTATACAAGTATGGTCAATTGCTAGTATGTAAGAGCATAAAGTAAAGAGACACCAAGATTTGTTAACGAGGTTCGTTTCCTACAT
>JABAYD010020499.1:0-12093 GCA_014822095.1 Diplotaxis tenuifolia
GGCTATGAAGACTTATGTCATTTCCTTATGTTTTCATTTTAAACTATAGTTTTTATTATTTGACCTAAAGGAGCCTGTTCTTTTAGTGTCCTATTTATATGTTTTGCAAGTCCCTTTTCTTGGGAGACTTTGAATAAACATAAAGTCTTTTTTCGGAAACCCTAGAGCTCTCAAGTAAGAACTCGCCTCCCTTCTCTCTTCCTTGTTGAGACCAGTACCTCCACGGCCTAGAGAACCTTTGTGTTGTATCACGAGCCTTCCATCTCTCGTGTGGTGCACTTCGATCCATTCGTTTGTTACTATCCAGATCCTTTTGGTTGATTAGATCAGTCCAACCGGACCACCCTTGTGCTAGATCGACTCCTTTTCTCTTGCTTGGATCATACAACCTTTGATAGCTTAGGCTTGTATCAGTCTCACAGTTCATGAACACGAAGCAAAAAAATTCATCCTCATACGACCAAATTGTGTAGTTTATCGATATCAACATTAGACAGTGGATGGATGTAGATCCAAAGTCCTCGCGTATGAGGCACAACTCTAGTCACGTCTGCCATGCTTATGTGATCTTTCATTCGTCGCCTAGATCGAATCTCGCCTACCAATAAAAGTTTATAGAACACACAAAATTATAAAAGAAAAATTATTGCTTTAGAAACTTTTCAAAACTAAAGCTTTGAATATTTCTCTCTTAGATATGATAGATAAACTCTTCATTATATCTATATTTATAGGTAGCAAAATTGCTTTTTAACACGAACCTGATCTAAATAGTAAACATCATATTCTATTTTAGATTTCATTTTTTTGTTTATTTCCTTATTTAATAAGTTAACTTTCTCCACAAGTCTTGGAATTATCCAACGCATTCATATTCGTTTCTTTTATTTATTTGACACTAGTAAATTGCGTTTTTGGTTAAACTAAAGACTACTACTATAGATGTTTTCTGGTTTGTCATCTCTTACAAAACTGTTTCATTTCAAATTTTCCAAGATAATATTATGAACCTAAATACTAACGAGATAAGCTACATTCGGCCGAACTATAGAATAAGATTCTAATGTAGCATAAATAATATCACCTGAAACCATAACTTGTCACATCGGAATCTAACGTAGCCAAATTTTTTTTATTTTCAAACCTTAAGAACGAAATCATTCATGGAAGAAGGCCCCTCCATGTTATATATTGTTTTGCTCTTATTTAACACACAATAGGGTATAGTTTTTGGTTGAGCATAGATAAAAACAGTTTCAAAGGTTTGAGAAAAGTCAAATAGTCTCTCACAACGCAATGAGGGAGTTGTACCTGTTGCACTTCAGACATGGTACACCGTAATAACCTGCTCGATGTAGGCTCGACAAATATGACATCCATATCCTTTGGATTTGATGGCGGTCAAACAAGCCCTACATCCTGCGACATGTCCACATGGGACACAGGCCGCAACAGATGGAGCATCCATACATATCACACACTCTCGAGGGCTCCTGTCTTCTGTATTTGCACCACCAACTGAAGCTGACGGGACATCGCCAGGAGTTGAATCGAGTAATCTGTAATGCATCGGACTTTCTTCTACCTCTTCTGCAACATCATCTGGCAATGGAGGAGCTGAGGGTACTACTGTTTGGTGACCGACATGGGGACGCACTGGCTTATGTCATTATATAAAACAAAGAAGCAAGATATGAAACAAGAAGTGTCTATAAATCCAAGGGCTTTTGTTCTTGACATTTACCTGTGGTATTCCTTTGCAGGCATCACAAAGCCACTTCAGCTGTTGTCTTCCTTCTTCAATCGAGGGTGCCAGTTTCAGACTTTTTACTGTAACAAATACAAGAGTAGATATAATAAACATAGATTTAGACATTATCTTAGAAAGCTGAAACAAGGACGTAGAAATGATTTGATACATACTACTATACTAATACGTCTCCCGTGGGAGGCGCAGATTGATAATAAAATTCAATCAACAATGCACAAAACTGAGAAAAGCATGCAGGTAAAGAACATATAAATGTGCTGGGAAATTACCTTTGGTGTTTCTATTATCAACAATAGTAACTGAAGTATTAGGGTGCATCCCCTCTGGTTCTTCCAAGTTTGGATTCCTGAAAGCCATCACGACCTCTGGGCTTGCATCCTGATTAAAGCAGTTTCATAAGCAGTTTGTTTTCCAAATTGTTTTATCATCTAATGATCATCGTACCTCCAGACTAGCATACACAACCAACTCAAACCTGTAAAGCCAAGAGCAAATTGTACTAGTTGGTACGACGACAACCCATCTGCAAAATCATACGGTATAAACAATATTCATAACCTTCTTGCATAAGAGAAACTGAAATACTCAAGAATTAATTAAGAGGAAAAGAAGAACGAGTTTTCGTTGCACACAAACAAATAAAGATGACCCAATAGAGATGAAAAGGGACAGATAAAGGGTTAAGTTCAATGAGTGTACTCACACTCTTTTGAACGAAACTGAGGAGCAAAGTAATCAAGAAAGAAAGGGCCGTTAAATTTACGCATCCAACCAGAGAACACGCAGATGCGACTCTACATAATCCACAAGAGTAATCATATCTTTGTCACGGTGTAAAATATTAGTTTTTTTTTTGTTTTTGTCACTGTGTAAAATATTAGTTAGCAAGTTTATTGCAGCCCCTTAGCAAAGTAGTTTAGGTTAAAATATATTAAAAAAATGAGTAAGTGGGTGAGTAAATGAAAGCACGCCCTTCTGCGGAGGGATTAAAGACACGCCCCTTCTGGCCACGTGTCAGTGCTTCATTGGAGTGAACAGCGGTGGAGTCGCGAAGTCGCCTTGTTTTTTTTTTTCATTCTTTCTCTCTTCCTTCTCTCTTCCTTCTCTCCTCTACCGATGGCGATAGGCGATTCGATTCTCTCTCGATGTCCCTCTTCACTGAACGGCGTCGCTCTCGGTGGTGACGAAGGAAGACGGCGTCCCTGGTTAGGGTTCCTCTCATCGATCATGTTAAACGGCGAGATCTCTGGTTCGATTTGTCTCAGAAACGGAGGACGCCGAATCGAAAGAAAAGGTGAGTTGATATGTTTTATTGTTTGAATATTTCGACATGTCTTTGATTTTGCTATTTCATCATGAGTCAAGAGATTTTGAAACCTCTAATTTGTTCTTATTTTTATGTTTTTGTGTTTGCAGATGATTTGTTCAAGAGAAAGAGGGTGAAGCTTGATCTTTGCTAGACAAAGAGCTTGGTATCATGTTAAACCAGGTCAGAACCTCTACTTCCGTATGTTCCTCTGTTTTAATTGAACTGTTTAGTGTAAACAGGATAGGGTTTGTAATTGCGAGAATCTGAGCTTATTATTGTTTATATTTGGATTTGAATCAGGACGAGAGATACAAAGGGAGATGTACAGAGGACGGCAATACAGTCAGATTTAAGCATTTGAAGCTTAAACCTTGTGTTTTTGATGAATATTCTAAAGAGTTTCGTTCGTTTTTAGTTTAGCTATCTTTTTTTTCTTTTACTTGTCATCATATCTTAAATCAATCTCTTAATAAGACATCTTATCTTCTTGTGCAGAGGAAGATAAATAAGTTTTGCCACTGTCGGGTCTCTCCATTGGAAGTAGGTATAGATAAGTGATAACTTCCCTTGCTGATATAGAGCTTAAGTTATCTGCCTGCTATGATCGTTTTGAATAGGGTTAACCAATCTCTTTGAACTTGAGAAAGTTGTCTTTGATTTTGGTTTGTGGTTTGAAATTAATTAAATACTAATTTTGTGTTAGGTCGGGTAATAAATAGCCTTTTAGGTGGTTAGACTGAATAATGGTTATCTTAAATAGACTGAATACTGGTTGTCTTAAATAGATTTAGGGGTTAACGGATATATGTCAAGTCGGCATTGTTGGTTGTGATCAATGCTCTCTTTCTGTTCAATCTATAAAAAACTGAGTTTCTCTTCTTTCTTTACTTCATTGCAAACGGTGTTTTAAGAATAAAAACCTTTCTCTGCTTTGTGAATTTTTTTCTCTCTTTCTCGATTTGCTATTGTTAAAAAACCCGCACTTTATTGGGATAAAGTCAAAGTTGGGAAGATTATGAGAGCGTATATCATACTCCATAATATGATAGTAGAAGATGAAAGAGATGGCTACTATCTAATTGACGTTTC
This sequence comes from Diplotaxis tenuifolia, assembly GCA_014822095.1. Taxonomy (NCBI): domain Eukaryota; kingdom Viridiplantae; phylum Streptophyta; class Magnoliopsida; order Brassicales; family Brassicaceae; genus Diplotaxis; species Diplotaxis tenuifolia. Next base: position 4,170 of record JABAYD010020499.1, read on the forward strand.
AGATTTTCAACAAGGAGACGGAAGCGGAAGTTCACATGTCGATCTCAACTATTCTACAAATATTCCTTCAAATGTGTCCAGTAATATGGAGATTCGAAGAAGCATTCGTGATAAACAAGCTCATCGACAAGTGAAACCTGATTTAGTTGAACATTTATGGCAAAAATTTGGACATACTCAAGACAACAACTAAGTTTCGATATTTCTTTAAAATTAATATCTTTTATGTTTTTATGTTTCTATTTTAAAATCTATGTGTAAATTTATTTTGTTTTACTAAATAAATAAAGTTTATCTTGTTTAATAAATAATGTTTAAAAAATTTTTTTTTTAATTCTTAAAAATTTATTAAGGGACCACCAATAAACCACTATAAATTAAACATCCCTTTAACAAAGTTCATTATCTTAGTTTTAGTAATTAAAAAATCAACCAGGCCCACTTAAGAGACCATTAGTGGTTTTTGCAATAAACTTGCTCTTACAACAAATGAAAAAGAAGGTGATATAAAACATACCTCAGTAGCACGGACGATATTAGTGAACCCATGGAGTCTAGCCAGTTCAAGTGGTGCATGAGAATCATAATTTGCTGCTGGAAAAAAAAAAACAGAATAATGCCATGGGAGGTGAACACCGTACAGTACATACTAAAATCACATTGAGTTTAGTAGTAAGAGAGGACAAGACGCTTACCACAATGGAAAAGAAGTAAGTTAACAGTGTTCTGGAGACCTCTACTTGCCGCATGGCACAGAGGAGTCATGTAACGAGAAGCTGATATTGACAAGAGTAAGAACATGACTAGGTAATAGTTGTTAATAAAAGCAAGTTGCTTACTCTTTGCTTGTAAAACAAGTATAAGAATCTAGTGGTTTAATAGATTAGAGGCAGTTGTTTAAGCAGTTTACTATGTAGAAGACTGTGTGTGTGTCAGTGTGTGTGAAGTTGTAAGCTATCTAAGTGATCAGTGTGAAAATGCAGTATTCAGCTCTTCTCTTTAATTAAAACAAATTCAAGGATGAAAATAGAGTACAAGAGAGAAATTATAAGAGGAGCCACAAAAAAAGGAAGAATCTTTTTAAGTACCAGGCGGATGGGCATTAATATTGGCTCCAAGTTCGATCAAAGTAAGCGCGACATCGCATAGCCTCGGATTCATGCAAGCAACGCTCAAGGGCGTGTTCCCTTCTTTATCAGTCCACTACGAATATCGAAATACATATATCAGAACTAGGAAAAACAAGACTGTCCTGTAAAAAGAGTTTGAGAATAACCTCGAGATTAGCTCCCTCTTGAAGAAGAGCTCGAATCCCTTCCACGTCTCCGGATCTCACTTGCTTAAACATCAGATTGTCTTTCGAATTGCATTAGCCCCATTCCGCTGGCCGATCAGATACTTTTTTTTTGTTTTGCTTTTCTTTACTTAGCACATAAGAGTCAAGTCAGAACTGTTCATGTAGAATTGTTTACTGAATTTTGTAAACTACTCCCTGTATTATAGAACTTTCAAATTCTTTTCCCTTGATAATTTTTGTTATCATTCTGTGGCCTTACGTCAGCTTTCGCTGTCATCTCTGAACGTCGGTCAATATTTGAAATATGAATTCTGGTACAATGGATAAATTCTTTCAAATTCTAGGTTATTGGAAAATAGATCAAATATGCTTTAGTGGGGTAGGGATGATATTTTATAGTGAAAAAAAAAGAGATCAAAATACAACCTCTTATGATGGTATTTGAAACTTTTTGTAAAAATAATTTTTTTTTCTTCACTGTTTTAAAAAGAAAATCAAATTGTATGAAATGAAAAAAATATTAAACATTATTTAAAAAATTATATATATTTTTATATGTTTCAAAAAACGATAATAATATCAAGTCATAGTAATTTAACAAAGAAAAAAATTATTTTAAATAAAAATTTAAAATTTAAAAAGTTTTTCAAAAAGCCGAAATTTCTTCAAACCCCCATAAATTTGTAACAGGTATTTTTAAGATTTATTTAAATTTTGTATTTTTTTAAATTTACTCAAATCTTGAATTCTCTCAAATCTTTGATTAGTAAGCCCCACTATTGGTGAAAGTATTCAGTATGTGAACCAGGGAAACAAAATAGAAAAATGCTTTTTCAGTTAGCCTCTGACTCTCTCCACCGAGGACGACACATTAGACGACATTTAAAAGTGAAGTTAGACCATGACCGTTTTTGTATTTGATACAACATCTAGATATAGAATTTGAATACACGATCTCAATTTTGCATCCAAACATTGTTCGTTTTATAGTTATTATTTACATTCAGATGCAACATCTAGATTCTAAGTATTCATTTTTCATTTTATAATAGCATTTGAATATTAGTAGTTGAAAATACTAAAAAGGCGCATAATTTGTATTCTTAATAAGGATCTGACTATACTATTCAAATAAATATATTAAAATTAATTTTGCATTTTTATAGACAACTCTTTTTGTGGATTTTGACAAGAAACTTAATTAAGGATGAAATAAAATTTGCGATTTTGATAAAGAATATTTTTTATAGTTTTGGCGGGAAAATTTTTCCATATTGACAAGAAATTTGGATTTCCGATTTGGCAGTACACGATTTTCTGGTTTTGATGAAAAAATATGATTTTCTAAATTTCTGGTTTGGGTGGAAAAGCGGAAAAATGCGATATTAATTGCATTTGACGGGAAATTGCGTTTTCAGTTTTAACAAAAAATTATGTTTTCCAATTTTAGAAGAAAAGACGATTTTTCAGATTTGACAGAAAACACGATTTTTGGTTGTTGTAGGAAAAATGATTTTCTAATTTTGACAAAAAAATATTATACGGTTTAAGCTAGAAAAACGTACTTTTACGGTGAGAAACTGCGAGTTTACGATTTTAGTGAAAAAGTACAATTTAAAGGAAAATGAAATTTTATGGTTTTCAATTCCGATGTGAAAACGTGATTTTCTGATAAAAAATATTTTATAGAATAACGAATTTAATTATTTTTTATATTGGATTAAAGATATTTAGGTCTTTTGGTTTTTGAACTGCAAATATAGCATTAAAATTCTACATTTTTCCATCTTAAATATTTGGATATTCTAAATGTTACATCTAGATACAAAAATGAACATGGCCTTAAAGTATAAACCTTGAGCTCATGACCAAATAGGAAGCCAATTTTTTTTATTAAATCACGGGTGTCTTGAAACTATGGAAGAGCTACTAGTTCCCAAAAGATGTACTACCCACATAGGGACCCTCCGGTAGTTAAATGGGTCGTAAGCAATGTTTTTAAATATTTTATACATTAGATTTTTTTTTGGTAACTCAGGCTTCCCCGCTTAGCGGGTCATTGCCTGGGCCCGGTCAGACAGCGGTCCGCTTCACCCGGGAAGATTGTACCTGGGCCAAGGCCCAGTACCGCTATGGTGACATTGGAGAGCCAGTTCGCCTCTGCCTAGCGTCGAACCCGCGAACATGACAGTCGGCCCACAGGGTTCTTCGCCAGAAGAACTAGCTCATACTGTCTATTTTATACATTAGTTAGACGGTTGATTACTGTAAAGCGTCTGATGTTCACTTTTGGGGACCCTTGGTCTTAACATGTTTCCACGTTCATATCCAACATCTGACCCACCAAACTAATTGGTGAATTGTTGTGATAGCCTAGATCAATTGATGTTCTACCTTGTGGTATAGTGTTTGGGACAATGTCTATTGATTAACGACCGGTGGATAAGTAGTTATTCTCTATAGAATCTGACCCATGTTTCATTGAGCGAAGGATACATATATAGTTTTTTTTTTTTAAATACATATATAGTTAACTCATATGTATTAAATGGTCCATATATTTCTCCGCTTAGTTTACATAGTCTACATAAATATGTTTAAGTTGATATCAAAAAAATTATATATTATAAATCGAACAAACATCTATATTTTTATGCAACCACTATATTATTTTGTATATTTATTTTGTACGGATCAACTTTTAGCAGTACTTAAATAATTAAACAAAATACATACTACAAATTTTTCATCAAAATGAATTCCAAATTCAATGAAATTCTATAAACACTTCTAACATATTTTTCATACAAATTTAAAGTTTTAAATCGAAATAAATAAAAATAATGCTCTAAACGCTAATTAGACTCTAGTTATGAATAACACATGATCTGAGCTTACATCATTTCTCGCTCTAATCTCTGAATATCGGTCAATTTTTGAAAAAAATGAATTTTTTTTTCTGATAGACACGTAAACCACATTAATTCTTTTGTTAATTTATGAGTTAATTTATTCTGAAACTTGTGCAATAAAATTACCTTCAACATGTATGGAGATAGCTCTGACTAATTCATAGCCACAAAAGATTAAAATAATGGGAAATATTCAAATCTTAAGGGTCTGTAAACCAAAGAAAACAAGATAGAAGAATATATTTGATTTACAGATGGTATCATAACTCAGAATTAGATTAGGGTTTGATTGGCGGATTATTATTATTAGTATAAGTATAACCATTATGTGCTCTAGTATTCAATTAACATTTACCAGAAAATAGTTAAGAAAAGAAGAAAATCACATAAATAACCTTGAAAATGATATATACTGACATTTCAAACTTTGAAATTTTTTCACAAGCACTCTAATATTTTATGTCAGAGTATAATATTTTGTAAACAAACTATTATAAATAAGAAATTTCAAATACACACAATTTATTTTTCTTCTAAATAACATGAGTGAATTTTCAAATAAGAAAAATGTTTTAATATCTTAAAAAGATATTTCTGACATATTTGATGTATACATTTTATTAATAAGATATTATACTTTTTAATTTCATAAGAAAATAATTCTATAACTTTTTGTGAATTTGAGATTTCAAATGGAATTTGTTTTTAATTTAAAAATGTTATCAATTTAAGAGAAATATTATATCCATTTAAATATTTAATATATTTCCTTTTTATATTACATTACTTATATATATAATGATTATTTTGTTAAATTATAGGTTTTAGATATATTTTCATAAAATTTTATATTAAAGATATTATATTTTATATTATATTTTTTTGTTACTAGACAATCATTTTATTGTATTTTATATTAAATTCCTTTTTGAGTTCTGTAAAAGGAAATTATTTATTTTATTAAATTACATGTTTTAAAATCTTATATATATTAAAAATATTTTATTTTTTATAATAAAGTGATTTAAAAAATACTAACAAAAACTGAAATAAAGGTATTATTAATTAAGTTTTGATGATAACTTTAATTCATTACTGTTGTCACCATCATTAACATTAAAATTGACATGAGAACAATACATACGAAAGTGATTGGAATATGTTTCTAAATTAATTGATTAAATTCCGTATGTCAAATTAAACTGACTAAACTTAAACAAAATAATCATATTACATATCAATTTAACATTGCTTAACCATACATGAGTAAGGGTTTAGTGGTCAATCACCCATTATCACTACTCCTAGCCTGTTTAGTATTGAACTCCAAAGAGGAAAAGCGGCATTGGGTATCTTAAGACCAACGAGGTACACTAAAATCGGTTGAACTTGAGAATAAAATTCTAACATGACATATAACCGAAGATTTGTCAAACCATAACAATGAAAATATTCTTGAAAGAAGCCCTTCCAAATTATATGAAATCTACCTTTATTTAACAAACAAAATAGGGTATTGATTTTGGTTGAGCAGTATCCATTCAAGGTTTTGGAAAAAGTCAAATGTCTCTCACAAAACAATGAAGGGGAGATATGTCCCATACCGCTTGCCATACATGTACTTCAGATACGGTACACCCAGTGGCTGAGCCAGTGAAGAGGCATGTGGGTCAACTGACCCCTATCAATTCTAAATTTTTGTCAAATATAAGTATATAATTGCTATAAACATTGATTAATTGGCTTATTTTTAATTTTTTGACCCACTTGATATTTGTAAGTCTTCCAATAAATTTATATGTATGTAACTTTGACCCCGGTAGATTTTGTTTCTACCTCCGCCACTGGGTACACCTTAATAACCAGATCAATCTTTGTCCGACAGACTGGACAACCCCGACACAAATCCATGTGAGTTTTATTGTATAAAACAAAGGAGGAAGATTTTTTTTTTGAACGACAAAAAAGGAGGAAGATATGAAACAAGAAATCTCTATAAACCAATCCAAGGGTTCTTTTTTTTTTTGACATTTACCTGTCGAATTCCTTTGCATGCATTGCAAAACCACTTCAGCTGTGGTCTGCCTTCTTCTATCGAAGATGCGAGTTTCATAACTTTTTCTGTAAGAAAGTGAAGAAAAAACTCACTTGTTTCAAATTCGCCGAGATATATATATAGTTTTGATTATCCAAGCTCAGATAATAAAACAAAGACACTTTCTTAGCAAGCTGAAACATGGAGATACAATTTTTTTAATACAGACTAATGATAGTTGTCAGCAACTAAACAGTATATACTTTACCCCCAACACCTAAGGCCTACGTCTCGAGTGGGAGGCGCAGACTCAGGATAAAATTCAATTAACATGCATAAAACTTAGAGGTTTGCATGTAAACAACATATAAATGTACTGGGAAATTACTTGTCGTGTTATAACTATCAAAGATCGTCACTGAAGTATTAGGGTGCATCGCTTTTGGTTCTTCCACATGATTTCTCAAAGGCATCACCAACTGTGGCTGTGCATCCTGATTAAATAATACCAGTTTCATGAGCAGATAAACTCAAATTATGGATGACTGAAATACATTGAAAGGTAAATATATTTGCTTTGTTCTCTGAATTGTTATTATCTATAGATCCTCGTACCTCCAGTCTAGCATACACAGCCAGCTCTGGATGACAGTTTATTGTAGTCGTTGGTAGGATGACAACCCATCTGCAAATCATACGGTTTTTGTGCAATGAAGATATTCAAATCCTCAGAATTCAGGGAAGAAGAGACGAGTTTGCAATACAGAAGAAAAAGGGCTAAGTTCATCAAAAAGTACTCACACTCTTCTTGAAAGAAACTGAGGAGCAAACACATCAAGAAGGGAATGACCGTAAAATTCACGCATCCAACCAGAGAACAAGCATATGTGACTCTACAGAATCCACGGCATATTAATCCACAAAGAATCACATCTTTCATTAATCTATTACAAAACATACCTCAATTGCACGTACGACTTTGGTGTACTTATTGTTTCTAGCCTCTTGAACAATTGAAGTGCTCTATGACAACCATAATTTGCTGCCAGAAAAAAAAAAGAACAGATAATGAGATAAAAGAGCACCTGTAAAGTAGATACTAAACCCACATTTAGTTAGTGTAAAAGAGGACAAACACTTACCACCATTTGAAAGAAGTAATTTAACAGTGTTCTCGAGACCTCTTCCTGCAGCAATGTACAGAGGAGTTTCGTAATAGGGAGCTGATGACGACAAGAATAAAAACATGACCAAGTTAACTAAATAACAGTCCAAAACTCAAACTTCTCTCGGATGGTAAGCACTAAGCATCTATAGGATTAGACGGTTCTGAAAACCAAAAATCTTGGAGCCTCGTAACAAAATCAAATGAGTCTTGTATTAGAGACAAAAAGCGTGATTGGTTCGACTCTACAAATTTAGCTGTAAAAATGTAACTGTATGTAGTTTGGTTGTAGCGTAAAGTATTTACTGTAGACTTTTTTGCAGATTTTTTTGTTGCAGTTAAATTTGTTGTAGCTGTAACTTATATGCGGTAGATATTTTAAAATAAAACATCTAAAATATGTGATATATATGTAAAATAATTATTTTTATCATTTAAAATAATTTATATTAATATTTTGTTTATAAATTATCAATGGTTATTGTTATTTAAAAAGTGATAAGTAAATAATATTT
>JABAYD010020524.1:0-15411 GCA_014822095.1 Diplotaxis tenuifolia
GTACTGCAATTGATCTCTTTTGATGAGAGTAAAAAACACTCCTTAGGGTAATTTTAGTGGTATCACTCACCATCAAACATTAGATCAATATCAGATTCAACAAGAGTATGACGAAAACTACCACGAAGAAGCGCTCATCGAGAATTGTGGTAGAGCCTTAGAAGAAGCTGGCTTCTGAACAACAACTCTAAAAAGACAGGACACATAATCGATTGACCCACAACATTCAGCATTGATCGATACAACATGCAACTCTCAAATCTGCATTCAGGCACCGTACAGCTTACTCACGTGTCGACGTGATATACCCAAACGAACATCAGCGCTTCTGTTTCACAGCAGAATAAGTTGTTCACGTCAAATGTACGAAAGCCCTATGGTACAAAGCATCAATCGATGGCACCTTTAAACCATCGATCGACACTAAGCTGTAGGTAGAGCCCGAACTAGTTACAACACTATCAGCATTCAACGCGACCCAGAAACTTAAACAAGGGTATGTCTCTAGAGAAGACATTGCATACATCCTTTCTATGGCTAATGGAGCCAGCAACCTTTTTCAGCAACAAATCCACCATACAGACAATCAATCATCGATTGATGTCCAGCATAACGCATCAATCGACGCTCCGCTTCCACTAGAAAGAGTTGATTATGACGATGACTGGCCGATAGACAATTACATCTATCCAACATCAATCGACATTGTACCACCTGTGCCGATCGACGATCATGTCGACTATGGGTCCACAGCGTTTCATCATGGAAAACAAATATTCCATTGGGAAAGAAAAGATGCGTATGGAATCTTCAGAAACGAGTATAACAATTAAAAAGCTATAGACTACAGAGTTGTGAATGTGCAAAAAGAAGACATCAGAGTAATTCTATAAAGAGCTAATATGCATGAGTATGGCTATATCTGTTTACAAGAAGATGCTAGCCAATTCACCAGAGCAACACCATCATCAGATTGATTCACTAGAGCAGTGCCAATATCAGAAATATTCACCAGACCAACGCCAACATCAGATACATACAGAAGAACAGATATTGATGATATGATGAATGTAGTCTTCAGAATTGAAAGGATGCAATTTAATGACTATTTCCAGAGGCTCGGCGATGTCTATTATCCTATTGACATAAGTCTCAGCAATCTGACTACACGCATGGATGACATGAAACATGAGCTTGATACAAATCAGCAACACGTGAGTAGAGCTACGACACGGACATCGATCAACAGTCGCACCAGACCATTGATCGATACTGAGCGCACCATAGAAAATATGACAGAAAAAATATCTTACAAGACAAGCTCGATGAAATTCATTTTTCAATCGACATCTTGAATGAACAACCATCCAAGAGTATGAAAGATACAACAGAAACATTATATGCTGGAGTTAGAATAATGGATACTTGTCTTCAACACCTTCAGAAGGGGACAAGTGCAACATAGACTGTTTATTGAGTTATAATAATATTTAGAGAACTGTTTATTGAGTTATAATAAGATTCAGAGAAGAGAGAATGAGGAAGAAAGGAATCAGAGAAGACTACATGTGTGTTCAGATACTTTCAGGTGTAAGAGTCGATCTGCCTTTTAATCAATACTTTCAAGGTAAAGTCTACACTTTTATTTTTATGCAAGAAATGGGGTTAGTAGAGGAGCGAGTCAAGCTAATATTTTCTAAGTTGCTAATAGATTGAATTTTGGTTGCTATACTAGGATAAGGTAAAAAGTTTATCTGAAATCGGTATAGTAAGATATGGTGTGGTATATGAGGTTTGACACTTTAGATACTTTGTATGTCCCTTCTTTTCAAACCACTTTCACAGGTTACCTTTGTTTTACTAGAGGATAAGCAAAAAGTCAATTCTGGGGAGGTTGATATACCTTATTATTTACCAGTTTTAAACCATATTATGGACTCCACTTAGAGTCTATTATGTGTGTCTAAACTATATTTTAGAGTCTTTACAGGTTCATGTATATTTTGGAGTTATGTGGAGTGTTTAGAGCTTTTTGGATGAAGAAACCTGTAGATGACAAGAATCAGATAAGTTAGATATGATATTAGAAGACTGAAATCGATCGATATTGCCACTTTGGCCTCGACCGATGGTAGAAGTGAACATGCCCAACATAATTCAGATCGGACTTGAAGCCCAAGACCACACATAATTACAAGATTGTCCTTAGCGATTTGTTACCTAATTTATAAACACTTTTGTTTATGAGAGTTTCTAATATTTTTCTGAGGGAGAAGATCAAGAATTTTTCCATAGATTTGTATTTGAACTCCAGTTTATTATCTATGCATTATTTTCAGACTATTGTTATTGATTGCTTGATGATGTCTGAGTAGTTTCACCTTGTTAGATTATGGGTTCTATATGGTTCCGATGAATTAGTCCCAAAATAGGATTTTTATAGAATTGATACCCATTGATTAGAAGTATTCTTAATGCATTGTTCTAGAGTAGATAACTGATGTTGTACCTTTTAAATCACCCTAAAGACTTTATTCTCTCAAATAAGAGGTTCAGTTGTAGTACTTAGGGATCGTATCCACAAGGAGCTAGGGTACGTTATAGATCTAATTGGTAACTAAGTTAGGTTGAGATTGATTAATAATTAAAGTAGGTTTTGAACAAGGTAGTTGGTCGGTTTACTTGAAGTTGGTTGTAACGATATTAAGAAGTAGCTCGATCTAGGGTTTCTAGTCAGGTAATCCGGATTATATATATATATATATATATAGTGGTTTAAGCTAGAGGATATATAGAGCTCAGCTAGGATAACAAGTCTATCAGCTGTCGCACTTTTAAACGAGTCTATTGTCTAGATCTATTGATCTCGGCTGTCGCATGTTGATCAATATAAAGTGTTGATCGATGACTCTATAGGAGTATCGATCGATACACCTTTCGTAAGCGTCGATCGATGATTCGGATTGAAAATCAATCGATCAGCGTCTAGACAAGCTTTATGCGCAGGTTGAATCTACTCACTAGGATTCTTAGATAAGATATCGCATGTTTCTAACAATCTTAGTTCAATAAGGATTAGTTATATCATTCAATAATCAGGGTTCTAGTTAGTTACTCTCGAACCCAAGCCTTAAGTTCAATCCTATTGATTAAAAATTAAATATTAAAAAAGAGATTAAAAATTAAAAATTATATATTAGGGCTAATCCTTCATAACCTATTTGAACCCTAAATTTAACAATGGAATTACTCAGACATAAGCAATTCATAACAATAGATAAGTAAATAAATTGCATATATAGAATAGATAAAACCAGTGGAGTTCCAATCATAAGCTTGTAGAAGTCTTGAATCTTCTCTCCAACTCTCTCTATCTTAATGGTACTTTATGAAAACTGAATTATGAAAAGAACAATTGTGAAAGCACACTTTGCCGACAACACATGACAAAGCTATGCCTCCTCCATCGATCGATGGCACTGAGTGTGAATCGATCCATCATCTTCTTTAATCTCGATGGTTAACTCGGATGAAACTCCTCTTGTCTCCAAAAGGACTCCAAGTAACTCCTGGACCTATAAATATGCTATATAGACTCTAAAATATAATAATAAGTACTTAAAACCTTTATATACCATGGTAGAAAATGGGTCAAATCCTTGGTATATCACTAACTATATGCTGAACTTAGGACATAAGATTGTGCGAGAGTAGATTATGTGCCTGATAATATTCTGATAGAACTAGGTTTGTTAGAAATACCCAAGATCTGGTCAATCATTCTTGGTGGAAATCAACTCGCCACAACCATCAATCGACATTGACACTCGACCGTCGATCGATAATGTTGTACAGTGATTGGTTGAGTCCTAGCGGATCAGCTCACCTAAACATCCTATCTATTATAGTTCACATGCCTAAACCCTAGATCTAGCTTTTTTCCATGTTCGAATTAAGTTAAACCAAACAATTTTCTTTTTACTTCACCATGATGAACTATATAATAATTTCACCTAGCTTAACCATAATATTACTAACTCTATTGTGTGTTTTTGATCGTTGTGGTTTGATCCCTAAATACTTCAATTGATCTCTCTTGGAAAGAATAGGTTTTTTTATTGAGTTTCATAGGGTAATTTGATAGAGTAGAAAAGAAGTATTAAAACCCTGAAACGCAGCCCTGTCACTCTTCTTGATAAGACTCTTCATACTCAGGAGTAGTCTGATTGTGCCATAGGGTAAGACTGGCGTCGATCGATGTTGGCATGTCTCTTGGCAAAATGCTTACTGCAGAACTGATATCACAAGTGCATAAGGACAGGCATATCCTTTGATGTTGCAGGGAACCACAAACTTTCTAGGATCACTTTGTAGGATCACTTTGTTTCTTCAACTGGAGATTATGCTTCTTCTTCTCCCTCAGCTTATTGAACATTATTTCAATGACCTTATCATTCTCCTTGGCTTCTCTAAGAACATTCATAATCTATGGGTGCTATAAGCTTCTTCAAACAGGGTGTCTAGAGGGACTCTAAGAACTCTCTTAGTGAAGCCATCCATCTCTTTCTCATTTGCTTTTTTTTTTCCTGAGATGCTTAAGGATCTTTTTCTTCCCTCTACGTTGTTTCACCACAGCTTCATCTATTACCATAGGGTTTGGTACGTCCATCTGTCTGGGTTTGGGCGGGATGGTGGTTGGGTGTCTATTGGTGAAGAGAAAATCCGCTTATATACTTGGAAACTGACACTTCTGCCGTTTGAATGGCCATCGATCGATCAATGGTCGTCTCTGCCTGCCAATTGCTTCTCATGGCTTCGCATGTTTCTCTGGATGCATCAGCTACCGTCGATCGATGGTTATCGTTGGTCTTCAATCGAAGGTCATGCAAATAGAGCTCGGGATTTTTTCAGGAATCTCTTCATCTTGGTGTCTACTTTCTTCCACCACTTGCCAAAAATCACACCTACAATGGCATTGATGTGATGACTCTATCCGGATTCAGTATTCTCCTTAATCAAGGTCTCTTATCTATTCACAGTCTCACTGGTCTTAACCACTTGATTCTCTAACTTCGTCACATAGGTGCTCGGAGTTTCAAACTTGGTGTTGAGGTTGGTGTATACAACATCAATCTTCCCATTGAAATCTACAGTCATCTTCTGTTTTCCCTTCAGGACCTTGTCAATCATAGCTTTGATCTTGCTCTCTTGTGTAGCTGGTGGGATATTCTGGTATGAGGAAGATCCATAAGTACTATTGTTGATGTAGAGTCTCTGCTGATGTGAACCTTGGTTTTAAGTAACCTTTTGGTTGTGCCATAAGATTTATGTTGCCATGATTCCCGTATCTCTGGAATCCATTCCCAACAATGACCACATCTTGTTCTTCACCCTTCTCATCATCAGATCCTTTAGTCTCCCCACCTTCTGCAAAATTGACTTGCTTCTTCAGAAATTTCTGAACACTATCCAACTTGGATTTTACCTCTTCGATCTAATCGCTGGTAGGGGTCGATTTTATCCCCTTAAAATCCATGTTCTTGATGTTGTTGCTCCCTGCCAAGTTCTCGATCAATCTGATGGCTTCTTGTAGGCTTCTAGTGCAAAACTTTTATTCGCTAGTTGTGTCTATAACTAGCTGGTATGATAAAATAACACCTTTGTAGAAAGTACTGAGAAGTTTCACTTCATTAAATTCATGATGTCGACAGTCTCTTTGGTAAGATTTGAATTTGATCCAAGGCCTCTTGAAAGACTTTGAAGGCTCATGTCTAAATGTAGCAATTTTTCTCTCAATTTCTCAGCTACGGCATCATCAAAGAAGTTATGCAGGAAAATGTTCTTGATGTCACTCCAGGATGTAAGAGATTCTGGTGGTGGTGCTTAAACCAGTATGCAGCTTCTCCAGCAAGTGAGTATTTGAAGAACTTACATAAGAGATTGTCCATGGGCACTCCATTAGCCTTGATGACAGACACAAGATCCTCAAATCGTTCCTAGTGATCCCTAGGATGCTCGTTTGAAAGATCATGATAGGGTGTATGTGCCACCAATGTGAAATAGGTCAGCTTTAGCTCATAATCGTTCCACTGAAAAGATGGAGGATGAATAGCAGATATGTTAGTATAGTATTGATGTGGTTGGTTGTAGTTAGTTAACGTTCTTCATTGAGCAGCTTGGGCATCAGCTCCAGCTAGAGCTACAACAACAACTTCTTCTTCAGCTACTTGTGGTTCAGGGATTACAGCCTCTTGATCATCAACTCTCTGACATGTGGCATTACGCAGATGACTTTCGAGGTCATAAATGTCTTCTCCCTCATTCCTCGTCATAATATGCTTAACGACCATATATGCTCGGGGTCACGGTGATCGATGGTACGGTAGTGTCGTCGATGGATTCTGGAAGACAAAGATCGATCAATGGAGTGGTGTTGGCGATCGATATTTGTCGTTTCTCCTTGCAGATTCTACGTTTGATGGCGACTAGGTCTGAGAAAATTAGGATGTTTGTCTTTGTTGCTTCAGGTTCTGCTGGGCATACACCTGAAAGACAAGAAAGTAAATTTGTAAAGTAAATTAAAATAAAAGAAAACCTAGACAAAACTTGTAAAAACAAATATAAGGGTGAATCATTGCTCCCCTACAACGGTGCCAAATTTGATACGTGCTCAAATTACCCAAGGACTTCTGATTACTCTCTCAAATAAGAGATTCAGAAGTAGTACTTGGGGATCGAATCCATAGAGAACAAGGGCAAACAATAGATTTGACAATCAACTTAGTTATGCTAGGCAATTTATTTTCAATCAAGTAAAAAGGAAATTCTTTAGGTTATGAACTAATAAGAAAAATAGCAAGACTTAAAATTTTTAGGTAGTGAATTATAATGGATAGAATGCTAACGGATTTTCAATCTTAGAAACAAATTTAATTGGTAAAGATATATATATATATATATTAATTTATATATATATATATATGATTTAAGCTCCACATAGTAACTCTTGTATGCATAACTGGATTGACCCTCGATTGATGGTTTGTTAACACCATCGATCGATTGATTTCTTAGCCAAGCATTAATTCGACCATATCCGATATATCACCTATGATCACCAGACCTACTCTTGTATGTATCTAGATTTCCTAAGCTGTTTAGAGATTATTCAGGTATTGATATAGCATGTCACTATTCTCAATATCATAATTCATTGTTCTAGGTAGCTAAACTAGAACACAACAATTAAGCAATCTACTAACAATAGATCTAATAATCACCCTAGCAATTCTATTGTTTGGCTAATCCATCAAAACCTTTAGCAAACCCTAAATCTAACAAGGCGGCTACTCAGACATGTTTAAGCAAATACATAATCATAATCATAAAATATTTCAGTAAATTAAGCATATGGATAAAAACTGGGATTCCAATACAAAGCTCTAAAGAAGTCTTGATCTTTTCCCCAAAATCTTAAACAACTAAATTTGTCTAAAAAAATAGAATGCAAAAAGCGATCATTTGCATAGAACACCGGTAAAGATCATATAAATTAGGTAAAACATGTTCAGGGTAATCTTGTAATTTGTTGTGACTTGGTTTTTAAGTCGTCTACTCGCAGATTGGGATTTCGCGTCTCGCCTGTCGATCGATGGCAGGGTTGCGTCATCAGTCGACTCTAATGCTTTGTCTCGACTCATACTTAGGTAAATTTGACCGATTATCGATTTTTTCTCTCTTTAACTCTGGAAAGCCTCAAATCTCCACAATGCTCCAAACCATATTTTAACCTGTAAAGACTCTAAAACACCGTCACATACACACATAAAACTCCAAATAGAGTCTATAATATGGTCTACAAATAGTAAATATAGGGATCTATCACTTGATATCTTCTCGGAAAGCGCCACCTCTTTTAGGTCACCATCTATACTATTAAAGTAGAATACCTACTAAACTTTTACCCTTATTTTTTGGAGATAATTACATTACCATGTTACTGGTAATTTAGAAATTTTAAATTAATTTTGGGAACTTTAACGTTCACCAATCACCAATCAGAAATGAGAGTTTTAACCCGACCAATGACAGGCCCTACGGAAGCCCACTAAAGTTATAATCTGTGATCTTCTGTATTAACCCGTAGAACTCACTTCATATTAGAAACAACTAGATTAATACATGCACCTTGTGTGGGATGAGATTGTATACATGAATTTTCTGTGTGTTATTACTTATTTTTCGTTTTTACATTTTATGGAATAATAAAATAATAATACAAAAAAATAACTGAGAAATAAGTACCTACTAATTATAGATAAATAAATTAGTGTGAGTACATAAATCAAAACAAGAATTCTTGATTATTTATAATCATTTTATGATAAATACATTCAAATAGTATTTTTTTTATATTTTATATTCTATGTAATTAATTTTAAATGATATTAACATACATATAAAGTATATTTTTAGTAAGATTATTTATTGAAGAAGACTTTGTACTCCTATGGTTTTTTTGACGACATCAAATGACTACAGTACTAATATTTTGGACTCGGAAAGCCAAGCCAGAGGTGTTGAACCGACATATAACACACCAGAAGGAGAATTTTTCGTACCTCATACAAGCTTGTCCGCCATAGTATTTCGTGTCCTTGAAATATGTCTGATTCAGAAATTAGGGAAGAATGTCTTATTGCGTCTGAATTTCTCCATATGTGTAGAAAAAGCTGGTCATTTTTCGGATGTTGACACTATCTTCACCAGTTGAGAACAGTTGGTCACTAAAAGTACATCAGCAAACTGTAGAGTCTTCATGCACTCAATTGTCCATATTAAAGTCCCGCATTCAACATGCAAAGGTGAAAAACTTCGACGAAGGTTTATTGCCCCATCATAAGATCTGACGAACCTACCGTCCGACAAAACCATCCTTGTTCAGTATACACATCCTCCTCCTTCCATGCACCATCAGTATAGCATACTCTATTGGTCCCCATATGCAACTCTTCAACCTACAGATCAGATATCTGAATGCTCCCTTGTTGTCCAGTTATGGTTAATTGGGCCTCATTCCAAATCGCCTACTCTACCTCATTTTTCTGAAGAATTTCCTGTAGATTTCCATTTGTACTCTTATAAATCTTTTCATTACGATTTTTCATATATACCATAAAATTCATGGAAAATAACTAAAGTCCTTTTTTTAGAGTCTCCAAAAAAAATAATCCATGCTTGAAAACACCGAAGAGGAGGGAAAATTCTCAGGGGAAAAGAATCTTAGAGAGAGCCCATATTTGACCTCATAGGGTTTGACGATCATTTGTATTTTTTATAATAAAAAAACTTAAATCACTAGTATTCAATTTTTTAATGTGACCTTTAAGAGTTTTATTATATGATCACTCGTAGTTTATGATAATTTTTAGAAAAAAAATGTAATGTTTAAAATTAAAAATGTTATGTTCTCTATATTTTTTCAAAGAAAATTTAAAAATTATAATATTTATGTATTTTATATGGGATATACCAAAAATATATTCAAAAATATATCTTTTAATCTCTATTTATTAAATGAAACTTCATATTCATATGGTTTTATAATCATTTGTATATAGTTATCACATATTTAAAAATCACTGATCACAAGTTTGTTAGTGTAGGGCTTTAACGGTTTTCGTAATTTATTGTTTTTTAATAATTAAAAATATAAAATATAAGGAAATATCTAAACAAATTATGATTATTTGATTTTTTAATTTATTTTAATAATAGAAAATTAAACAAAATGATAGAGGATACATATTTTTTTTATCAAATCTTTATTAGTGAAAATTCTTAATTTTCATATATACTTTAGTCACATTTGGTAATTTTGTAGTTTTTATTTAAAAAATGATGAAAAAACATTAATAGTTAATATTATAGTTAACTTGATGAAAACTTTAATATATATTTAGATAAACCAACTTATTTCTTTAAGGATTTTAAAAATTAATTTTAGAGATTACACATGGCTATCTCAAATATTTATAATGTTTTTCTTTTAATATATAGGGGATATGGGAGAGTAGTGTAACCGATCTGTCATTGGCAATTTTCCAAGAAATCTGATTCACCATCAAATGAACTTTTATTTATTTTTTGTTTCAAACAGATTAAAGAGTCGAAGAGGACAAATAAATAAAATGTTAATGTTATCAATAGAGATAAATGTAAATGGGTTGAGCCAATATTCTTTGAAAATAAAGAATAATATTATTTTAAATATTTATATATATAAGAACAAAAAATATAGAAGAATATTAAAGACTACTTTGAAAACCCATTTGAAACATTTTTCATATGTTTTACGCATGAAACAAATAAATTACATAAAAATTATTGTACAATAGAATTAATATTTATTTTTTAACTCTCTTAAAATAATTTTTTATTTGTATAAATCTACAATTTTTTATATTATTTTAACATATATGAATATTTTTAAAAATAAAACAATCATTAAAATTGTAAATATATTATCTATTTCATTAATTTAGAGTCATATTTTTTATCTACTATATACAAGTCTAAGTAGGACCATTTGATTAATTAAGTGTTATGACTTATTTACTCACTTACATTAGTCAATCAAATCTATAACAAAACATGTTAAGAATAAATATATTTAAATTTTATTTTTAGTTATTACAAATTCTGTTGCAAAAAAAATCTAACAAAATCTAACTAAATATTTTAAATAACTTTTTTTAAATAATTTAATAATTAATTAGTAATTAATAATATATTACTATTATACATAAATATAAACTAAAATGTTATTACAAATTTTATAAATTTCATATTTATAGTCTACATTATATTAAAAGAGAAGTACTATATGAATTAAATAAAAATATTATATAAAATTGGTAAACTAACACATTTATATTAGACTTTATTTCGTTTAAATAGAGTAGATAAATAAACTGCTATTCATCATTAAAAAGAATTGAAATTCATAAACTATGTACATTTTTATTAAAAAAATTGTTGGCATATGTTAAATTTTTACATCTACAACCATATATTATTTTTTATTTAATTTTAAACTCACAACAATATATTATCTAAAAATAATAGTATACAAAATATAATAGTGTATAACTAACTTTTAATTCATGTATTAATTACAAAATAGGATATCAGAAAGTTTTAATAATTCAGAAAATACTAATGAAAAATCTATTTTAACTACAAAATTAAAGTTTATATAATTATATCAAAATCTGTTAAAATATTATAAATGTTATAAAATTTTCAAAAAAACATTGTTTATAAAATAATGAATTAAGTTAGCAACAACAAAATTCACAGTCATATAATCTTTCAAAATTAAACATATTTATTTACTTTTCAAAAACTTTCTTGATCAAATATACAATTTTGAAAATAAATATTCTAAACTCAAATTTAAAATATCCTCTATTAATTATAAGAGATAAAATCCTATATGCTAAAGGGTAGTTTTTGTAAAAGGGGACACAAAAATAAACACTATTTTAAAAATAAAAATAATATCTTAAATGTTAATTTAATAACACAAAATCAGAGAACTTTATACCATAACATCCAAAAACAATTCATAACGATAAAATTATTAAAAAAAATATACCAACTATATATAAAACTTAACAAAATAATAAGGCTAAATTAGTTAAACAGTAATATATTTATTTATAAAATTGCAATTACAAAAAATGATACATGTTAAAGTGAATTTTTAACACAAAATGGAATTAAAAATTATCCTAAATAAATATAAATAGCTAAAAAAAAATTTAAATGTAATGTATGCAATTTTTAATAACATATTTTACAAGGGATTTTATTTGATTATTACATATTATAAACTTATTGTACTGTACTCAAAAATATTATAGTACTTATAAAATTTAAAAAATCATTATATATTAATAATATTGAATAAAAAGTAAAAATATCAAAAATTATTATATATCAATTAATAATGTTGAATAGAAAACCTAAAAATTAATAGTATAAAAAATACACAATATATAACACTAAAATGTAAATCATATATTTAAAATATTTACAATAATATCAAATATATATTTTTATACAATGAAAAATATCTCCGCACGAATGTGCGAGTCAAGTTCTAGTATAATCTTATATAAAACACATAATGTTATTATTAACAAATATTTATAAAAATTTAAAAAATAACGAATTTTGCGCTTTGAAAGTTCTTAACAAAATCTAGTTTCTCTTTATATATAATGGCGAATGAAAATTCTCCCAAATCTTCTTTTCATATCTCTCATTTTTTTTTCATATCCTTCTAGAGTGCGAATAAAAATTCTCCCAAATATTTTTTCCATATCGTCTTTCTATATCTGTCACTAAACCGGTCACCTCGTCATCTGTCACTCTCCTAGCCAGAACCATCTTGAGTCAGCTCCAACACTTGACTCCAACCATCTTGACTCAATAGTTAGTGTAAAAAATTTCGGTATGGGTTTTGATTTGTAGGAAACAGTTTTTGTATGGTTTCGATTTTTAATTAGTATGCCAATCGAGAAAAAAGACACACAACAGAAGCTAATATTAACAAACAACATAAAACAAGACGAATTACAAACGAGTTCGTTAGCTAATTAGAGTTTGTAGTTTGGGTCAAAAATCATATCACATGTATACTTCCATCCCGAGAAACTTAGAAGATTGACACAAAGGACAAGAGCTAAGCTTCCTCTCACACTCCTTACACAAACACATATGCTTACACGGCAACAACAACATACACACCTCTCTCACTCCACAGAACCTGCACATCATCATTGTCTTCTTACCATTGAAGCAAGACGCTGTGTCATCCAATTCGCTGTCTCCACATCCTTCCATGCTCTCTCTTGGCCGGCCGTTAGCTCGTTCGAGATTGTAGTTGAGCGCAGCGATCATGTTCTCGCTGTAGTTCGCACGTTTTTGCCATGCCTCGGCTTCCATTGTCAGCTGCTCAATTTGAACTTCGAGTTCCGAGTTCTTTCGGTTTATCATCTCAAGTTCCTCATCTTTCTCACGGAGTTTCTGGATCACTCTTTCCTCCATGAGTGACACGGTTTTATGCTGACTCGTCTGGATCTTCTCGAGGATAGCATGCCGTAATTGGTCTCCCTGTTGAAGATACAGAGAATCAAGAAGTTAAAAGAAAAAAATAAATCAATTCATCTTCTTCATGCATCTAAGACACAAGTACAAGTCCTATTCAAACAAATCGAGTTTTATCAAACCAATAACAAACTATAGACACAAGAACTTGACCCATTCAGACATATCGAGTTTGAACAAAACAGTAACAAACTGTAATAAGAGCATCAAACTCACCTGAATCTTGAGAAATCGATCGATTTCTGCATCCTGCCTCTGCAACTCCCGATCAACATCGTCTCCGAGGAGCGACAACAAAGCAGAGCCGTTAGCATTGTTAAGGGAAAGACCCAAACCGGTTGAGACAGACCGGCCTTGCCAAAAATCAATTGAAGATATATGAGAATTGTTCTCCATAAAATCCATTTCCTTTAGTCTCTTTCCACCAAAGCTACTGTTCCACTCGAAATCAGCGCCAACATCAGAACCATCGGTTTGCATAACCGGTCCAGGTGCAAAACCGGGAACGTGAACTGATCAATTCAAAGGTAAGAACGGAGTTTAGACCTTAAGATCTTGCGAAACCTAAATTAAAGAAAGGGGGGGATTCGGGTGAGATTACAAGGAGGAATATACGGAGGATGCTGAGATTGATCATGGAGATTCGCTGAGCTGTCGAACCCTAAAACTGGTGAAATCTGGCCGTCGATACCGCAAAAGTCTCTGTGCCAAAATTAGGGTTTTATTTTTAGAAACTTTGTAGGATTTGGGGATTTTTATCAGGAAACCTCGAAAGGTGAGAAAAAGAGAGAAGAGATTGCTTACCTGAAAGTCTTGGGGTCTTGTAGGTGAGGATCGAAATGATGAGGAAGAGCCATGGCGAGAGAAAGAAAAGGGGGAGAGAGAGAAGGAAACGGAGAAGGAGACGGATTTCTTGGCTTCTGAAATTGGAAACTCGGAAGAGGTGTATTTACGTTCAGCTCCTCATATTTCTCTCGATTTTAGTTTTTTAACACATTACTTTGGTTAGGTGCATAATCTTTCGCCCTATGTTCTTTACAAAATTAAACTTTAGCCTAGTTTTGGTTCAACTTCAACATGCACAGCCTAGGTCAATAATAAGGTAATTCAAATAATTTTAAATTTAAAAAAAAAAATCAAGTGATTGATTTTATATTTTATAGAAATAAGTCTAAAAATTGTGTTGTTAAATCTATCCAAAAATTCAGTATATGATTTGGAAGACTATTTCAGGTGCGCTTCCCGTGGTTGAAACACTTCAATCAAAATGTATTAAGGTCAATGTATCAACCCCATAGTTTTGAATGTTCATTTGCGAGAAAAGTATGGAGGTCAAGCAATATTAAGGGTCTCTTCAATCCTCAATATGTTTTGGAAATGAATCTCCATCATTGTCTTTCATTAGCTAATAATGATAAAGTACCGAAAAGAGATCGTTTGTTACCTTACTCTATGAATTTTATGGTTTCTTTGGAAATCTAGGAACGAATTCATCTTCAATCAGAAAAGTTCTCAACCGTCTGAGATATTAACGTGAAGTATTAAATCTTTGGTTAAATGGTTACATGCTCAAGAAAGTTATAAAACAGAGGATAGTCTGCTATAGGTGGTATGGTAACCAATATGAGGAAGTCATATCGTGTTGGGAACTTCCATCCGTTGATTGGTTGAAAGTTAACTTTGATAGCAGTTTCAGAATGAACTCGACAAGTATGTTAGGATTCAAACCTAAAGTTCCGTTGATTGGTTGAAAGTTAACTTTGATAGCAGTTTCAGAATGAACTCGACAAGTATGTTAGGATTCAAACCTACTTTGTGCTATAGAATTTGGAATAAACTTGATGCCAAAACTTATCTGTTATTCACTTTCTTTTGAATAATATCTCAAGAACAAAATATAAAGATCACAAGGTAATAACCAAAGCAAAAAAAAAACCTCTCTTATTGCTAATCTCTCTTGATCTCTCTTTATCTCTTTTATTGCTCTTGCCTCTCTCTTTTATCGGATATCCAAACCCTTAAGCACACCTCCTTATTTATACTAAAAGCTATTGCCTTTCCTAATCCCATTAGCTTTTGTATGTTTTCCTTTTCTTATACGGAATATGTTAATTCTCTAAAAACACCAGACCGTCATTACCGTAACTAGAAACTTGTCGACAAATGAAGCTTTAATATTGGGCTCTAAGTATGATTGGGCCCATATCATTACAATCTCCACCTTGGGCCCAAATC
>JABAYD010020525.1:373-41544 GCA_014822095.1 Diplotaxis tenuifolia
GGGGGGGGCTAACTGTGGGTGTCAAAATCGGTCACAACGGAATCAATGGCGGAAAGTCTCCGCAAAAATAAGAATACTTTTTATAAAATACAAAAAAATGTTTTATAATTTTAAGGACTTTCCGAACAAAGGAAAATACGTGCTAAACTTTCCGAACAAAACAAAATCCACGTGAAACTTGTCATCTTAGAAATCATCAGAAAAACAAACGAAGCAATTCCTGATTATTCGATTGACAAAAAACCGTAAACATCCAACCCGTCGCAAAATCACGAGCAGGTTCGATCAAACCAGCTCGTCGTGCGACGAACTGAACCAACCGGTTCAGCTCGTTGTATGGCGAGCTGGGGCGTCCCGGACCAGCTCGCCGCACGGCAAGCTGAACCATCCCGGTTCGGTTCGCCGTCGTCGAGCTGACCAATCCGAACCCTGCTCCCCGCACTCCCGACACGAAGCATATGTCCCTCGAAGCAGTCAAAGTTTATTTTTATGTTTTATGTTATAAATTGTTTAGGAGATAAAGAGGAAAAAAAAAGACAGAAGAAACCTCTGGTCACGGTGGAATTCGTGTCTTCGTCAACTTTCGTCTTATGGCGGGAAACCCTAGAGAAGTCAAAACGCTCGTGGTGAGAGCAGCAGAGAGAGCTACGAAACGAAAGGGGAGAGATAGAGAGGATGCATTGGATAGCCACCAGAAACGCCGTCGTTTCAATCCCTAGATGGCGTTCCTTCGCCTTCCTCTTCCGCTCACCATTTCGCTCTCACTCTTCCCTCAAACCCTCCCCTCTTCTTCTGTAATCTCCTCTTCTTTAGTATAGGCTTACTTATGCGTGCCTGTGTTTGTATCTCTCGCTACTATTTCGAGAAAGTTCCGATTTTGTATATTGAAATTCACTTTTTTTGGAAGTAATTGAGTTTAATTTCTCAACTTTATCTGTTTCCTTTTTAGTTTGCCTCTGAGCTCCCTATATCTTGGACTTGTTTGCGAAAATGTGTTAATGATGTATTTGTGTTTGTGTTCTTGATAAAGTAATACAAGGTACTCTGAGAGGACGTACTGCTTAGGAGATCGAAAGTCTGTCAGAGGAATCACTACGACTTCTTCTAAAAAATTTAAGACCAAGTGTTGGTGTCAAAATCGGTCACAACGGAATCAATGGCTGAAAGTCTCCGCAAAAATAAGAAGAATTTAAACACAGTAAGATCTTCTTCCCTAACTTCCGAATCAGACATATTCCGAGGGCACAAAATACTTTGGCGCACAAGCTTGTACGAGGTGCGGAGAGTTCAAACACAACTATGTAATATGTCGGTTCAACACCTCCTGATTGGCTCTCCGAATTTAGAGGATCAATATAAGTAAATATTTCAAAATAAAATTAATTTTAAAATAGTTTCAAAAAATATTTCGAATATGAAAAAGAATATCTACAAAAAAATTGAGAAACAAATTTCGAATTTGAAAAATTATAATTCCAGAAATATTTTTTAAAAATATTTTTTTTATCTTTTTAAATAATTTTATTAATTTATAAATTAATGACATAAATGTTTTTTCCTTTCTTAATGAAGTCTAATAATTAAATATTTTGAAAATATCACCTTAGAGAAGGTAAACATGAATAATGTTATCAAATAGAAGGTAAAATTGAAACTTTCCAATTCAATAGCTTATAATTTTTTGGCTATATGGCTAATTTTTCTTAGGGAATTTCTTAGACAATTCTCTCAAATAGACAATCTTTAAGTTTGTATCACAAAAATAGACTTCAAAACTAAATTGACCAAAATAACATTTTAATTTTGAATTTTTTTTTTAGTTTTTCTAAATTAGAATTCTTTTCCCCAGAACCCCACTCCCCAACCTTAAACAAAAAAAGTGTAGAATTAGTTAACCCAATAGGTAAAAATAAATATTTACTTAATTTTTATCACCCATTTAAATTTATTTTATTCATTTTTCCTTTCAAGATTTATATTTATGACAAAAAGTATTTTTTATCTATCCTAGAAAATTTATCTATTTGATTTTAATAACAAAGAACATATTTTTGTTAGCTATATATAACGAATAAACTTGCATCTGTTCAGTATTTACTGTGTTGATGTCTGATATAAATATTTATAATTTTAATATATTTAAGAATTTATTTTCAATAGTTTCAAATTTATATGTAACTATTTTCTCAAAAAGTATTCAACCATAGAATAATTTAGGTATTTTTCTTATAAATAGTTTCATTTTTTAGTTTTTTTTCGGCTCATTTCTTAGTTTTTGTTCATGCTATAGTCAAAGTTTATTTTTATGTTTTATGTTATAAACTGTTTAGGAGATTAAGGCTCTGAATGGTAACTGCGGATTGAGCAGTGCGGGATAAGCGGTTTAACTGTAGTGCGGTTTAACTGTAGTGCGGTTTTCACAATTATAAAAACGTATATATATAGACATATGTAAAGATTTTTGTTAGTGTTAGCTGCGGAGAGGTGCGGTTCATACATTGACAGCCAAAGAGGAAAAAGAAAAAGACAGAAGAAACCTCTGGTCACGGTGGAATTCGTGTCTTCGTCAACTTTCGTCTTCTGGCGGGAAACCCTAGAGAAGTCGAAACGCTTGTGGTGAGAGCAGCAGAGAGAGCTACGAAACGAAAGGGGAGAGATAGAGAGGATGCATTGGATAGCCACCAGAAACGCCGTCGCTTCAATCCCTAGATGGCGTTCCTTCGCCTTCCTCTTCCGCTCACCATTTCGCTCTCACTCATCCCTCAAACCCTCCCCTCTTCTTCTGTAATCTCCTCTTCTTTAGTATAGGCTTACTTATGCGTGCCTGTGTTTGTATCTCTCGCTACTATTTCGAGAAAGTTCAGTTTTTGTATATTGAAATTCACTTTTTTTTGGAAAAAATTGAGTTTAATTTCACAACTTTATCTGTTTTTTTTTTTAATTTGCTTATGAGCTCCCTATATCTTAGGACGTGTTTGCGAAAATGTGTTAATGATGTATTTGTGTGTGTGTTCTTGATAAAGTAATACAAGGTACTCTGAGAGGACGTACTGCTTAGGAGATCGAAAGTCTGTCAGAGGAATCACTACGACTTCTTCTAAAAAAGTTAAGACCAAGTCTACTGATGCTCTCACTGACAAAGATCTATCTCATTTGGTCTGGTGGAAGGAGGTAACCCCCCCTGTTGTCTATCTTGTCAAAAGTCTCTTGTTATGGTTTTCGTTCAATGATTGTTGACATTCTCTTCCTGGATATTTGTCTGATTCACGAACTCACGAC
This sequence comes from Diplotaxis tenuifolia, assembly GCA_014822095.1. NCBI lineage: Eukaryota > Viridiplantae > Streptophyta > Magnoliopsida > Brassicales > Brassicaceae > Diplotaxis > Diplotaxis tenuifolia. The sequence continues at coordinate 3,653 of JABAYD010020525.1, forward strand.
TTACTGATTTTGTTTTTTTATATTGTCTCTTAACACTTTTCAGAGATTGCAGACATGTAAGAAACCATCTACTCTCCAACTTATTGGAAGGCTTATGTATACCAATCTTCTTGGTCTTGACCCCAGCCTGAGGAATGGAAGGTCTGTTCTCTTCCCATTGCCAGTCTTTAATCCCTTTTGAGCTTGGTTATCAAATGACAAGTTAGTAACTAGGATCTCATAGATATGGCTTAACATTCTTCCTTGGATGAGAGTTATTGAGAATTAGGGAGAGGTTTGAAGTCTCTTATTTTAAGTTGCAAGGCTTGTAAGTAACCGAGTTGGATGGTTGTTGGTAACTTTGATGCCTTTGGTTATACAATCTTGTTTATGGATTTCTTTCATTTCAGTCTAAAAGATGGAAATCTCAACGGGGAGATGTTGCAGTTTAAGTCAAGGTTTCCACGAGAAGTTTTGCTCTGCAGAGTATGTCGCCTTCTCTATGACTTTTCTGATCTCTGTTACTTGAGAACAACTATAGAATGTTGCTATTTAAATATCATATTTTGACAGATTTTTGCTGCAAACTTTCCTTCTTTTCAGGTTGGAGACTTCTATGAGGCTATTGGGATAGATGCATGTATACTCGTTGAGTATGCTGGTCTAAATCCGTTTGGTGGTCTTCGTTCAGATAGTGTTCCAAAGGCTGGCTGCCCAGTTGTGGTACCAAATCTTTCGCCTTCTTAGGAAAAAAAAGAACGTTTTTAAAGCTTAGTTGATGTGAATAACAGTATTCTAGTGGGCATTATGTTTATGCATGATAAAGATATCTTCACCGTTGGCATTATATTTAAAGGAGGTCGCTTTAGCTACTGTTTGCAGAATTGAAATATGCACATTGAAAAACATCAGAGTTTCTTATTCTTTTCTTCTATTAATGGATAGTTGAAGCTATTAAGTTGTTGAGGAAGAACTTGGGAAAATTAGATAAACAGCTTTTTATTAGCCTTCGCAATTCAGTTTTCATTACTTTGTTCTCTCTGCAGAACCTTCGACAGACTTTGGATGACCTAACTCGCAATGGTTTTTCAGTGGTGAGTTGAGAATGAAATATCTTACCATTTTCTCATCCTTAAGCATGTTGAACTAACGATTCTATATGACTATCGTTGCATGTTTTTCCCTTTACTCTAGTGTATTGTGGAGGAAGTTCAGGGGCCAACACCAGCTCGTTCTCGAAAAGGTCGCTTCATTTCAGGGTAATGAGTTGTCTGATTTCATAAGAAGTACAACACATTGAAATTTTGGTTCCGACAACGTTCTGCTTTCTAACATGTATTTGTAAGTATCTAGGCATGCACATCCAGGAAGTCCTTATGTATATGGACTCGTTGGCGTGGACCACGATCTTGACTTTCCGGAGCCTATGCCGGTCGTTGGTATGTATGCCTTATAGTTAATATCCTAGTGAACATTTCTGGTCTTCATTTTTTATACACAAGTATTACAGGATTTGCATTGTTTTGTAACTACAGGGATATCTCGATCAGCAAGGGGATATTGCATGATATCTATCTTCGAAACTTTGAAAGCATATTCACTAGATGATGGTCTAACAGAAGAAGCCCTGGTCACCAAGCTCCGCACACGTCGCTGTCATCATCTTTTCTTACATGCATCATTGAGGCACAATGCATCAGGTCTTGCATATTAATAACAACTCTACGTTTTACGCAGTTTCACACAAGTTTGATGTTTTAGTGCAGCGTATTGTCTAGCAATCGGTTACATTTTGTGTCAGATTTATTAACTTTTAAGTTTTACTATCTCATATGATACAATTGTTGAAAACTTTACTATGCAGGGACATGCCGGTGGGGAGAGTTTGGGGAAGGAGGTTTACTCTGGGGAGAATGCAGTGGGAGGAATTTTGAATGGTTTGAAGGAGATACTCTTTCCGAGCTCTTATTAAAGGTTATAACTACGGACTTTGGATACTGTTTAAATAATTTATTTGTGACATTTCAGTTTGGTTATAAAACAACTCGTTTGTTTTTTTTCCCGTCAGGTCAAAGATGTTTATGGTCTTGATGATGAAGTTTCTTTTAGAAATGTCAATGTACCTTCAGAAAATCGGCCACGTCCATTGCATCTTGGAACGGCTACACAAATTGGTTAGTGATTCACTTGGAAGTCTAAGAGTTTTGGAATCGTAAAGCATGCTAAGATACATTGTATTACTGCAGGTGCGTTACCTACTGAAGGAATACCATGTTTGTTGAAGGTGTTACTTCCATCTACGTGCAGTGGCCTGCCTTCTCTGTAAGCAAAATTTATTGAAACAGAAAGGGGAAAAGTTGGTTTTATTCTCAAAAAGGCTCATCTTTTGTACTTCGTTGCCTTTTTCATTTTCAGGTATGTCCGCGATCTTCTCCTGAACCCTCCTGCTTATGATATTGCTCTGAAAATCCAAGGTAATTTGACCAATATGAAGAGCTTTCTAGTTTATTCCCTTTTTTGGTTTGTTTTGATCTTAAGGCTTCTTGTTTTTCTTGCCAAACTACTGTTATTTGCAGAATCGTGCAAGCTCATGAGCACAATAACATGCTCAATTCCGGAGTTTACTTGTGTTTCATCTGCTAAGGTTAAGTGACTCGTTGCAGAGCACTCTTGTATAATCATTTATTGTTCAGCTAACATCTATATGCCTCTTTGTGCAGCTTGTGAAGCTTCTTGAGCAACGGGAAGCCAACTACATTGAGTTCTGTCGGATAAAAAATGTACTTGATGAATTATTACACATGCACAGACATCCTGAGCTAGTGGAAATACTGAAGTTACTGATGGAACCTACTTGGGTGGCTACTGGTTTGAAGATCGACTTTGAAACTTTTGTAAGTTTATGTATTTAGTTTTACCAATCTCTGGCTTTCCTCAGCTGATGAATATGACAATAAGTTGAAGTTTATGGTTTCTCTTTCCAGGTCAGTGAATGTCATTGGGCTTCTGATTCAATTGGTGAAATGATCTCTCTAGATGACGATGAAAGTCATCAGAACGTAAGTAAATGTGCTAATATCCCGAACGAGTTCTTTTATGATATGGAGTCTTCATGGCGTGGTCGCGTTAAGGGAATCCACATAGAGGAAGAAATCGCACAAGTGGCGAAATCGGCAGAGGCTTTATCTTTAGCTGTGAGTATTCAAGAATTGAAACTTTCTTCTAATCTCTTAACATCTTACTGGACTCTCAAGAAACAATACGTCTGTGTAGGTAACTGAAGACTTTCTCCCTATTATATCAAGAATCAAGGCCATGGCTGCATCACTTGGTGGCTCAAAGGGTGAAATTGCGTATGCAAAAGAACATGAGTCTGTTTGGTTCAAAGGAAAACGGTTTACCCCATCTGTGTGGGGTGGTACTGCTGGGGAAGAACAAATTAAACAGCTGAAGCCTGCTTTTGACTCCAAAGGGAAAAAAGTTGGAGAAGAATGGTTTACGACCCAAAAGGTGGAAGCTGCTCTAGTCAGGTCGTCTCTCTCTCTATAAGAAACGTTGGTTCAATAATACAGTCTACGTATTGACTATCATATCATGCGTTCGTTGCAGATATCATGAAGCTACTGAGAAGGCAAATACTCGGGTATTGGAGCTGTTGAGGGAATTATCTGCTAAGTTGCAAACAAAAATAAACGTTCTCGTCTTTGCATCTATGCTTCTCGTCATTGCAAAAGCGTTATTTTCTCATGCGTGGTATGTTTTAATTTATTGCCATTAAGAAAGATTCTATGTATTTTTAATATCAGTACTGCTGCAGTGAAGGGAGAAGACGAAAGTGGGTTTTTCCAACTCTTGTTGGTTTCAGTACAGATGAGGTAACTCTTCTTGTTGTCTCAGTGCTTTTATCTATTTTTTTTTGTGGGCGGTCGTATTCTTATATCCATGTTTTGGATATTGTAGGCTGCAATTCCATTAGATGGTGGTGCCACTCAAATGAAGCTAGCTGGGCTATCACCTTATTGGTTTGATGTAGCTTCTGGAACTGCTGTTCACAACACGGTCGACATGCAATCACTGTTTCTTCTAACCGGACCTAACGGTGGTGGTAAATCGAGTTTGCTCAGATCGATATGTGCAGCTGCTTTACTTGGAATCTGTGGTTTTATGGTCCCAGCTGAATCAGCTTATATCCCTCACTTTGATTCCATTATGCTTCATATGAAATCTTATGACAGCCCTGTAGATGGGAAGAGTTCTTTTCAGGTAATTACCTAACCGAATCTGTTTCTTTCAGTTGGAAGCCTTTTTTGATATTCTCTTACATGTTAACACCAGGTAGAAATGTCGGAGATACGATCTATTGTAAGCCAGGCTACTTCGAGAAGCCTAGTGCTTATAGATGAGATATGCAGAGGGACAGAGACAGCTAAAGGCACCTGTATTGCTGGTAGTGTGATCGAGAATCTTGACGCAAGTGGTTGCTTGGGTATTGTATCTACCCATCTCCATGGAATCTTCGATTTGCCTCTTACGGCCAAAAACGTCACTTATAAAGCAATGGGAGCACAGAATGTGGAAGGGCAGACAAAGCCAACATGGAAACTGACCGATGGAGTTTGTAGAGAGAGTCTTGCGTTTGAAACAGCTAAGAGAGAAGGTGTTCCTGAGACAATCATACAAAGAGCCGAAGCTCTTTACCTCTCGGTATATGCTAAAGACACATCGTTTGGAGTTGTCGGGCCAAACAAAACGGAGACTTCATCAGACAATGGCTACGAGATCAGCAAACCAGTGAACTCTGAGAGAAGCTTAGAGAAGGACTTGGCAAAAGCTATCCTTAAAATCTGTGGGAAAAAGATGGTTGAGCCTGTAGCTTTGGAATGTCTTTCAATAGGTGCTCGAGAGCTTCCACCTCCATCCACTGTTGGTTCATCATGCGTGTATGTGATGAAGAGACCTGATAAGAGATTGTACATTGGACAGGTATACTTACCATATCACTATTACGTGTAATGTATGCTTAGAACAGATGAGAAATAGAAAGTTTTTTTTTTTTTATTCTGAGGATTTATGGTAATGTTATGAAACTGCAGACGGATGATCTTGAAGGAAGAATACGTGCGCATAGGGCAAAGGAAGGACTGCAAGGGTCAGGTTTCTTATACCTTGTGGTGCAAGGTAAGAGTATGGCTTGTCAGCTAGAGACCCTTTTGATTAACCAGCTCCATGAGCAAGGCTACTCTCTAGCTAACTTGGCTGACGGGAAGCACCGCAATTTCGGGACAACATCAAGCTTGCCGACGTCAGATGTAGTCAGTATCTCCTAGTTTCAACATTAGCTTTGACTGTAACCGATCACCTCGCGCACTTTATCTGTGGGTTTGCAGTTGCACAATTTAGTTTAGCTTAGAATTAAAGTAGATTTTACTCGCTAGGCACATGTGCAATGAGGAAAGTAAAGAGTGCCTACCGTCTTTTGCGTTTTGAGTTTTTTTTTTTGGGAGATACTGCAAACGGCAGGCATTTCTGTGTTTGCGAGCTGATCAAGCAATTACCAATTTTTGGTCTTCTGTGTAATTGTTACGTCCCGGACAATGTAATATTTTAAAGAAAATCATTCTTAATGCACGGTTTCCTGCATTTTTTTTGTTTTTTGTTGAACTTATTTGATGCATTAAATTAAATGTAACCCATATGGTTTTGGCACCATATAGAGTTTTACAAATTTGATGGAAAGGAAAACCACACGAAGCTTGCAAGATTATAAATAGCCTAATATGACCATATCCATAATGCTTCTTTTGATATGTAATAAATTTCTTATTACTTATTAGAACTGTTGCAACTTAAATAATTAGATATCGTTATCAATAGTTCTCTCTTTTTTTTTTTCAATAAAAAGTTCTTTTTTACTATGTTGATTCCAAATCTTTAGCCAAACGATGAAACTGAATTAACATAAACCATTCTCTTGAAATTCATAGAATAGAAAAAATGTGAAAGAATGCTTAAAATCGCAGAAATTCTTCCATATAGATAGTGAATTCCGTTCATCCTGTCGGTTTAGACATCATTTTCACCAATTGTGAAGAATCTATTGCAAACACCACTTCTGAATGTAGAGTTTTTATGTTATTCTAGCGCCCAAATCAATGCTTTGCAAGATTAAGATATATAGCCTACTAGGACACTATATTCGTATTCTGATATGTAGTAAATTTCTTATTACTGATTATAAGGTTGCAACTTAAACAATAAGCTATCATTATCAATAGTTTTCTCCTTTTTTCTTTTTGAACAAAAGGCTATTCTATAATATGAAAAATCCAAACTGTTAGCCAACACAATGGAACTGAATTAACATAAATCATAGCGGAAGACATATTCCAAGCATCCCGTTCTAGCTTGTCAGCATTGTATTTGTTTCTTTGAAATTTATTGATTTAAAAAGGTGTAAAAGAATTCTTTACATCGCAGAAATTCTTTCGTATACGTAGCGAACACCATCCATCCTGTCAGTGTAGACCATCTTCACCTGTTGTGAAGAATCTGTTGCAAACACCATTTCCGAAATATGTAAGTTTTCATGCACTCCAGCGCCCAAATTTACGTTTTGCAAAATTCTTATCTAATTTATTAAAATAGAAGTCATGATTTTTTAATGTGTGATATTTTAAAATGGGCCATCTACTAGAATTGATCAATTAAATTATTCTATCATTAATAATCTTTATGACCAACTTTTTGACATGATTTAAATCATATTATGTATAAACATATGAATTATTTGAATTATTATAGAACAAAAAAATCCTATATTTTCTCTAAAATTATATCTCAATAAAATATTTTCATATCTTTTTATTTACAATGTAAATATATATTTTATTTTTCATTCAAACATTGAAAATTTAATTAATTTCGTATTTATTTAAAATTAATGTATATTTCATTTTTACTTAGTTTCTTAAAAATATATTAGTTAATTTTGTGGTTCTTTAAACATTAAACCTATATTTCATTTTAACTAAAATAGTTTTTTAAAATATCTAATTAATTTTGTAATTATAAATAAAATCATATACATCTATTCTATAAAAATAGAAATCATGAATCATTTGATGTGTGATTTGTTTTATTTCGACCATCACTAGAAAGTTTTACTAATTATATTTTATTAAGATTAATAATTAAATATTTATAGCTACTTTAATTATAATATCTTTTAATATTTTTTTTTATTTTATATATAAGAAATACAAAGTATCTTTAGAAAAAGATATTAGAAAGATTTTAACTTTTAAAATATGTAAATATTTCAAATTTTGAATTAGTAATGAATATAATTTATTTTATACATTAATATATATTTAATTATATTTTATAAAATGAAAATAAAATTTTATTGTTTTGATATATCCTTTATAAAATCATAATCTATCATATTAAAAGAAAAAATATTACAGTGAAATGAATTTACTAAAATTATATTAATGGATAAATTAATTTATTTTATTTTCATAAATAGAAAATATAATATTAAATGTAATACGATGGCAGAAAAAGTTAATATTAGTAACTATATAATACAAGTATAAAATTAACATATACACCTTTATATATACAATACTATACTATCTAAGTAAACATAAAAAATTGCTAAACGGTAATCCAATTAATTTGAAACACTGATCCTAATTTAGGATAAATTAAATATAAATTTGAGATAGGAATTTCCATTCATATATTAATTTATTTAATAATCAAAGTCAATCCAAAAAAATAAATATATAATAAGAAAAGATTTAAAAAATGTTATTAACATGTAAACTATAAAACTATTATTTTTTGTAATAGTTTTATAAACATTTAAATGTACGAATAACATTAATAATGATGTAAAATAAATATATTTGTATATAAAAATGAAAACAAAACCCGCGCGGTTGCATGGATGGAAATCTAGTATTTATGAGTATTGCAACTTAAACAATAATCTATCTTTATCGATAATTCTCTCTCTTTTTTTTTTTAACAAAAAACTATTCTATATTATGAAGATTCTAAAACCCGTTAGACAACGCGATGGAACTGAATTAACATAAACCATTGCAGAAAGACATATTCCAAGCATCGCGTGCTAGCTTGTTAGCATTGTATTTGTTTCTTTTGAAATTTATCGAATAGAAAATGTGTGAAAGAATTCTTTACATCACAGAAATTTTTCCATATGCGTAGTGAACGCCGTCCATCCTATCGGAAATATTTGAAAAATTATGTTCTTCTAATTAAGGGATATGGAAAAAGATATCCAAATCTTTAAGAATCTCATTTATAGAGTACATAATCCTTTTAGGTCCTAGACAAAGGACTGAATCGATAGGGAGTATCCGTATCTTTATAATTTGTTGTACAGTTAATAGTATTCGCTTAATCACACGTCAACTTTCATTTTCCTAAAATATAACATTGCAATCATTTTCAAAAAGCAATTAATGGTGTCAAAATTTTAGCCATACAATATTCTTTAGATTTTCATTTCTCCAATTGATCAAGCGAATAACTAAACCAAAACATAAATAATATTGTTGTTTAGTTGACAATTTGAGATCAATTGAAACGTGACTTGTAGCCATCTTTTCCACTTAGCATTCTACCAAAAAAATATTTTCCACTTAGCATAAATGTTTGTTTAAATAAAACTTATATCTTATTGTTATTTATTGATTCATACATCATATAGTTATTATTATTTATATAGTTAAGCGTTCATGCATAAATTTTAGGTCACTGGAAATATATCACTAAACTATTTTTAGTTAACATACATGTATATATAATTACAAATAATATGGTTTTAATAAAACCCTAGAGAGCATGGCGACTGGGGAGGCGACTGGCGGCTTGCGATTCTCTAGATCTTAGTGATCATTGATTGTCTCTGATCTTCTCACTCTTTGGTGAAGAGATCATCCTACCTTCAAACGATCTTCATCGTGGAAGGGTCCAACTTTGATTATGTTCCGTCTTTGTTTCTATTCCGTACTTCCATCATCTCTGATCTGAGTTTCTCTGCGGGTTATACACTGTCAGACCCTATCTTTGACTGCCAGAATATATCAGCCGCAATCTAGTTACGATCTTTGGATGATACCAAATGTTGCGTCTGTTGCACGTTACAATTACTTGAGCAACATGTCTGATACGAAAGGAAAAATGATTATGCTTAATGATGATGATGATGAACCAATCATTTTGGTTGATCAGGCGGATGAAGAGCAATCAAAGAGTACCGACTCTCACTTATCGGCAAGATCCTGAACCCTTTCAAGCAAAACATTTCAAAATTGATGGATTATATGCTATCACAATGGAAGATGAGTGATCATATCACCGCGCTGGAGTTTGGAACAGAAGACTCCTGTTTAACTTTACCAACGAGGAGGATCTCCAGTGTGTCTTAAGGATGGGTCCTTTTAGCTACAACTATTTCATTTTTTTCTTTTGGTTCGATGGGAACCTGTGGTAGATTAGGACTATCCATGGACTATTCCTTTTTGGGTTGAGCCCATTGGTATCTTGCTTCATCTTGGCACAACCGGGAACCCGAGAAGCATCGGGAACAAGCTTGACTTTGTTCATAAAGTCGATGCTACTCTGGGAAAGCTCTTGGTGGATATAGACAGCAGAAGCCCCTTAAAGTTTCCAGGAAGAAGTATAAGGATGGTGAAATCACCATTAAGCTCAACCATGAACTCTTATTCAATATTGTTCATACTGTCACTTAGTAACTCATGAAGTTGATCACTGCGAGAAAGAGGCATTGGACCTAAAGGAAGAAGCATTATGAGCTTCATTGGCTCAGAGAGAATCACATAAGTCTCACGAGCAACAAAAACTATCTCAAAGTACTTCTCGCGGCTCACTAATGCATAGTGCAGGTGACATTGTCACGAAAGAACATCATGACATGTTACAGATCCAAAAGTATCATCGTCCTTTGGACCGTATGCAGTACTGATCAAATGGCCCTTCCCATGTGATGAAGACCTCTCATTCTCATAGAGATCATTTGAACAACAATGGGAACAGAGGGGGCGGTTTAATCCATACAACAGTTCTAAAAGAGGTCATATTAATCAGTCTCAGGTTGAGAGTCATCGATATCCTGATCAGAAGCTAGCTCCTCAGTGGCGTTCAAAACAAACAGGTATCAAGATTAATGAGCCTTAACCACAACCGAGGAATGTTATAGCTGGGGAACAAAGGAACGATGATGTGTTGGCTGTTAAAAATTCTGATTCTGAATCAGTATGTTCTGATGTGAAACACAAATCCTTTGATGCAGAGTCCAATGTAACATTTCATTTACATGATAAGCATGGGGAGACGTCAAATGCGTTACTACGGGATGCACATATTATTGAAGCCATGGCTGATGATAGAAGTGGTTTCGATGAGATAATGAAGGAAGACACATGTACTAAACTAATGGTGATGGAAGAGGATGAATTGTTGGGAGAAGAGCTTAAAACACACACACCCTATGGATAAGGATACAAAGGAAGAGAAAGGAGTGTCGGAGATGATCGATACTACGAGTGCGCTCGTACTTTTTGACCAAAAGAACAAAGAGATGGCATTAGTAGAATCGGATTTTAAATCACGAAGTGTTACAAGGGTTCTATTTCCTATGGATGGAGCAAAGAAAGGTCATGAGCTCCCATGCCATTCTTCACCACGGATTAAAGAAATTACGACATGACAAGTTGTGGGTGTTTCATCTAGAGGGGTGAACAAGAAGAGTCAGAAATTGGGTACACAGCCAATAAGGAGAGGTCTAGTGGATTCCAAAAATCTATAAAACCTTTATCAATGAAGACACTTAGTTGGAACTGTCGAGGGATTGGAAACGACCTCACAGTTCGACGTCTCACGGAGATGTGTCAGAAGCATCACCCATGACTCTTGTTCTTTTCTGAGACAAAGAATATGAAGTTTCTATTGCAAGACAATCATGCTGACTTAGGTTTTAATAAATTGTTCACCGTTGAGCCCATTGGGCAAAGTGGTGGTTTTAACTTTGTTTTTTATGGATGAATTTAAAGTTGGTGTTTTATTTTCAAATAATAGGATGATTGATGTATCTGCAATCAATAATGGAATAAAGGTCTGTATGACATTTTTTGATGGCGACCTTGACATTTGTTGATGGCGACCTTGTCATTGAGCGGAGGGAACAAGTATGAGAACGCCTTATGCGTTTTGCGACAATAAAAGATGGACCATGGTTCATGATTGAAGATTTTAGTGAGATTACTTGTCATGCTGAGAAAGAAGGGGGCATAACAAGATCCGATTCATCTTTCATGCCGTTCAAACAAATGATTACAGACTATGGGATGCTGGAATTCTCTTGTTCTGGAAACTTATTTTCATGGGTTGGAAAGAAAAATCTAACGACAGTCAGATGTCGATTGAATTGGGCATGAGGTAATGCTAGCTGGCATGACAATTTTAGCCACTCAGCGGTTAAGTATTTGAGATTCTGGGGCTCGGACCATCGTCGAGTCCTCGCTACGATTCTATCTAAGGCATTTAAAGCCAAAAAGAAATTCAAATTTGACAAGCGCTGACTAGATAGTGAGGAAATAAGACAGGTTGTTCAAGAAGGATGGAATTCACCGGAGATTCCCACAGATGTAAACATCATGACTCATATTGCTAGTTGTAGGAAAGCTCTGAGTATATGGCGACATCCAAACAACCTGAATTATGAGAAGAAGGTTGAGGAATTGAAAGATAAAGTAGATGCCATGTATGTTGATGATAATGTGACCACAGAAGAACTAGCTGTAGTGATAAAGGAACTCTTTGAGGTTTTTAAGGGGGAGGAAATGTTCAGGAAATAAAAGAGGAGGATATTATGGTTAAGAGAGGGTGGCAAATTCAAAATTCTTCCATAACCTAATAAAACAGAGACGAGCGCGAAATAAAATTACTCGATTGATAGATCATGCTGGAAATATGGTTAAACATGAAAAGGGTATGGTAGCCATTGCTACTTGCTATTTTGTATTATTTTGAATCATCGTCACCAGAAGAGATGGATGAAGCTCGGGGGAACATAGCACCGATGATTCTGGATGAGGTGAACCAATCCTTTACCGCTCCGGTAACGAAATGGGAAGTCAAGTTAGCCTTGATTGCTATGCATCCTAAAAGGCCCCTGGGCCATATGGCATGAGTGCTCTTTTCTACCATAAGTTTTGGGATATTGTTAAGGGAGACTTCACTTGTATGGTTAATGACTTCTTATTTCAGGATAATGTCGCTCAGGGACTGAATGATACAAACATCTGTCTCATTCCAAAAATAGATAATCTGACTAATATGGCTCAATTCCGACCAATAAGGTTATGTAATATGAGGTACAAGATAATCTTTAAGGTTTTATGATTGAGAATGAAGAAAGTCTTACCAAATCAGATCTCAGAGACACAATCTGCCTTCGTGGCAAGGAGGCAAATCACGGATAATATCATGATAGCCCAAAAGATGTTTCATACTCTACGGACAAAACAAGGGGGTAGACAAAAGAAGATGATGAAAAAGGCTGATATGAGTAAGTCATATGACACAATGGAACATACCTTTATCCAGAAAGTAATGGAAAAGATAGGTTTCTCTAAAACCTGGATTAACTAGATAATGCGGTGTGTTACTACAGTCAAATATCAGGTTTTAATAAATGGCTAGCTAAGGAAAAATATTATACCACATAGAGGACTGTGACTAGGGGATCATATGTTTCTTTTCATTTTCATTTTATGCACGGAAGCGCTCGTTAGCCTAATAATGGAGAGAATCAAGGAAAGATAACCGGGATGCGCGTAGCACGCGCTAGCCCCCCAGTGTATCACTTGATATTTGCTGATGATATCCTTTTCTTTTGTAAGGCAAAGTCCTGTGAATGCGATCAAGTGATGAAAGTGGTCAAAGCATATGGAAAGACCTCTAGTTAGTGTATAAACTTTGAAAAGTCCTCGCTCTTTTTTGGAAAACTAATCCTGGATGAACTGAAACAACAAATTAAAGATACTTTGGGTATCAAAAATGAAGGTGGGATGGGGAAATACCTTGGTATCCCAGAAGACATAAGTGGTTCAAAATGCAAGCTCTTTGATTTCCTCAAAGATAAGCTGGACCACATGATCAATGGATGGTCTGATAGATGGCTGACTAAGGGTGGAAAGGAAGTGCTGATCAAATCAATTTCTCTGGCTCTACTAACTTATGTTATGTCAAGCTTTCTACTGCCACTTGAAATCTGTGATAAATTGGCAAGTGCCATAGAACACTTCTGTTGGAGTTCAAACCCATTTAACAGAAAAAATGCATTGGGCGAAATGGAAAAAACTTTGCTGTCAAAGGGAAGAAGGGGGAATCGGTTTCCGATGGATTTATGAATTCAATTTAGCTCTCCTGAAGAAACAATTATGGAGACTGGTATAGTTTCCATATCTCTTGTTGCAAGAGTTCTGCGAGGAAAGTACCATCATACATGCTCAATACTAAAAGCATCATGTTCGGCATCACCCTCGTATGTTTGGACATGCCTAATGGAAGTACGGCCATTACTACTTTTAGGAATTCGTTAGAATGTCCACTCTGGTTATCAAATTAATGCATGAGAGGATCGCTGGATCCCTACGCCCCCCATGACATGCTTTACCAGTGGCTCTAGTAGTTTATCCAAGGATGACAGTATCTCAATTCATTCATGCTACACCAAAGGTTTGGTACGTGGAGATGCTTCAGAGGTGTGTGGCACTACAGGATATCCCTATGATACTGGGGATTGTCATCAGTCAAACACACAAGGAGGATAGGTTTAGCTGGAGCTATACAAAAAGTGGCATGTACACTGTCTAATTGGGTTATTGGGTTGCCAGAAATATTCTATATCAAGCTCCTGAAGTTTTGGAAGTAGAATACGAGGCTACAAGCTCAGGCATGGAAGATCAAGGTTCCTAAGAAAATGAAACATCTAATCTGGCAGATTGCTTCAGGGTACCTAGAGGTAACACGGAATTTGACATATCGTCATATGCGATGCGACAATCATTGCCTAAGATGGAGAGAAGAGGATGAATCTGTTAATAATGCGATTTTTGAATGTCCACCAGCTCTACAAACTCGGGCTCATGCCAGTACTCCATCTTCGCCGAATCTTTTCCTAATCTCTAATGTATATACTTACCTAGATTAGTTATTTTGGAGAAAGAATGCAATTGAAGATCCAGACTTTGACAGAAACCCATAACTTTGGATTATCTGGTATCTCTGGAAGGCAAGGAATAATAAGTGAGTATTATGAAAGACCTGCCAGAATTAGTGAGATATGCAGAGATTGAATGTAATGGCTGGTTTCAAACAAATTTACCAACTATGGAGATAGTACCACACCAACCACATGATCCACAAGCCATAAGCTTACGAGATCTTTTCCCGATTGATGGTTCATGGACCACATAATCACCTTTGAGTGGGTACAGTTGGGTATACTATGATGATTTTGGAAGGGAACAACTCATGGGGTTGAAAAACAATGACAGACGCCTGTCTCTGACACACTCTGAGTTGGGAGCTCTCACATGGGCTATGGAGGATATGATACAATACAATGGATGCTAGCATTTTGGAACAGATTGCAAGGATATGGTGGAAATGATAAAGGACCTTAAAGCTTGGACAGGGTTCGCAACAAAGTTTCTACAAATTTTCAGATTAAGAGATCAGATTCAAGACTTCAAGATCATGCACGTCCTGAGGATTTGCAACAAGACTGTAGACGCGCTAGCAAGGACGGCTCGAACTTTTCATAGAAATCTGTTTTTGTTGGTTGTACCATCCCAGTCTGGATTCCCAGAACACCTCTACTTTGAGTGATGTAAAAACCGTTTGATGTAAAAAACATGTATCTATATTATTAAAACTGAAGTAACTTTTAGAGTTGTTTGCAAACATTAATTGCAGAATTAACATAAACTGTTTGGAAACATGGATAACTATTTATTTTATTTACAAAGTTAGCCATTACACTTCTAATAAATTAAATATTTTCTAACCAAATCAGTATTATGATTATTAATATTGTAACTAAATCACCAGTATTAAATGGGGATAATTTTTTCCTATATACAACTTTAATATGTTGTTTTATTTTAAATGGAGATAATAATAATGTATAGACAATTAATGCAAAAGATTAAAAATTTTAGTATGTTGTTTTATTTTAAAATAATTAATAAAAAACAAAAAAACTAATATAAATAAATAGTAGAATTACATCAAATTGATTAACTTATAATTATTTTAGTATAATATTATATACAAATAAAAAAATTATCAAACATTTATATTATAAAATAATATATTATACTCTATATACAAATTACAAAATATAAATAAATACATTATATTTTATAAAACATGTAATTTATAATCTTAGGATTGAACACAAATTAGATATAACACCCGTGTGAGGGCACGAGTCAAATTCTAGTATATAATTACATAATTATCAACGACTATTATTTTCGGTTTGTATATCCATATGTATTAGTTTTTATACTTCATACAAGTGTCAGTGTTGATCTATACAAGCATATTAAATAATATGCTGTACAAATAAATACACTAGAAAATAGATTAATTTTGTGAAATGTTATCAAATAATAAAGGTTTATATAATGGGATAATTTTGAAAATTACTCTATTTATAATTTGGAATTTTAAAAACATACTTCCTTTTAGAGTTTTGGAAAACTACGCTTTCTTAAATGTGAAAAGACATTTTTCTCCAAATTTGAATTACAAATTATATATTTAAATAATAAAATATTAATTCGAAATACTATTGTTGTTATTTATTTTAGATAATAAATATTAGATAATATTTAAATTTCTCGTCTCAAAAACGGATTTGCATTCGTTATTTTGTTTTAGAATTCGTTTTTAAATTATTACCAGATTTCTATTCTAAGAAATTTTCGTTACTTTTTGGTAATTTTTGTTGTAACTAGAGGTGTCAAAATGGGTAAACCAACCCAAACCAAACCATATCCAAATGAATCCAATCTTCTATTGGTTTTGGTTTAATCCAAACCATTTACCTAATGGTTTGGTTTGGTCTATGACTCATTAAGGTTATTGAGTTAATGGTTTTAATGAGTTGACTCATTAGTATTTAGTTATTAACTAATAACACTATAAAGTAATGATACCATAACTCTTTTTTTTTTGTTTCTATAGTTTACAATATCACAAAATTTTAAAATTTAATACAATGGCGAAAAATGTATAAAAATCATATTTCACAATAATTTTGTCATATTCTCACCACTTTCATAAAATAAAAAAATAAAGCATTGATTTAACTTATTCTTTCAGCCTCTTCATACTCCTCATTCCTCAACCTCTTCGTACTCTCCTACTCCTCTTCTCCTCTTCGTACTGTCCTACTCCTCTTCTTTACAAGTGCCTGAAACATGAAGTGAGCTAAAAGTGAATCAACACAAGTACGAACAATGAGATCAATGTATCAAAAATTCCCATTAAAAACCAAGCATAGTTTCGTAAACCACAAAACAAAACACACAAACCATAGTGGCAAACTACAAGTCTACGACAGTTCACAATCTATCTACAACTCAACCTTAACTGATCATACAGTCACACCAAGATCAAAACAAATAAGATCAAGTGGAGAAATGGCAGTAAGTACCTTTGATCAATGTCGCTTTGTCTCTAGTACCTCAGAGCCTGAGAATTCTCTTGTGTATGTGTGATACTGATGTTATTTCTTTGACTGTTTATAGATTGTTCTTCCACTTCATTTGGACCTTGTCGAATGATAACAATCTCGCCATCACCATTATCTACAAATACAATACCTTTGTAATGTTAATATCATCAATTCACAGCAAACCAATCAAACAAAAAATAGTACTTATACCTTCATCATCAAGCAAGTAACCATGTATCCAAGAGCGTGTACACAATAAAGCTTGGACATTACTAGGCAACAATCTACTCCGATACTTGCTTAGAACATAAGAGCCAATACTAAAAGAGAATTCAGAAGCTACCGTAGTTATAGGAATGCTAAGCACATCCATTGCCATATATGTTAAAGCACCAAAGCAATATCTGTTTTTTTTCCAGTATTGCAAAACATTCAAATTAGGATGACTCCTCATATCTAACTTTGGATCCTCTAAGTACATATCCAAAGCTGACTTTCCTTCTTCTATATAATCTGGAACATCATCTAAATCGGACAAATCATGTATCAGATATCACATGAAAAGGTCAATGATCTTACATCTTAAAGAGAAACGACAAACATAAATTATATAACTCAAACAGAACTTACATCTTGTACATCTAAGTTACCTCTTCCTCTTTTAGTAACACGAGAATCCACTTTTGCAGAGCCCACAACGGGAGTTAAAGGATACTTTTTCCTATACTCTTCAAAAAGCTTATAAAGCTGATCCGTGAGATATTTAATCTTTTCTTTCGAAGTGAAGGGATCAAGCTCATCATAACAACGCTTCAAAAGTCTAAACTTCATCCTAGGTTCAAAGACAGCCCCCATTGCCAAAATAACACTATACTGCTCCCAATATTTATCAAACTTTTTTCTCATCTGAGAAACCATTCCTCTGATGGTACTATCTTTGTTGTTTCTGTTCACTTCCAACAAACACTGAATCTTCCAAATATGCCCAAAGTACAAGTTAGAAGTAGAATAACTTGTCCCAGACATTAGAGTAGTGATACAGTAGAATGACATCAAGATCTCGTGGATAACCTTTTCCCTCTTCCATTCTTGACTCGAAGGACAATGTCTATAGCTTTTATCAACCACTTTGAACCTATTTAAAGCACGCTCATACTCCAAAGCTTTCTCAAGCATTAAGTAAGTCGAATTCCATCTATGCTGAACATCCAAAGAGAAGACAACTTCTTTATCACCTTCTATACAATCAGCGAGTGCGATTCTTCTGGCTGTTGAAGCCTTAAAATATTTCACAATATCTTGAATCTTAGACAATGCACCACTAATAACATCTAAACCATCTTGTACTATAAGGTTTAGGATGTGAGCGCAACACCTCACATGAAAGAATTCTCCTTTACACAACAAATTATCATCCAAATTTAGCCTATCCTTCAAAATGTCTTGCAAACAATCGTTAGCTGTAGCATTATCTAATGTCAAAGTGAATACTTTCTTCTCAATTCCCCACTCCTTCAAACACTCATGAAGTTTGCTAGCTAAAACTTCACCAGTGTGCGGAGGAAGCAAATCACAAAATGATAAAATTTTGCTATGCAATACCCACTTCGCATCTACATAATGGGCAGTTAAGACTATATAACCATCTCCTGAGACTGAAGCAGTCCAACAGTCAGAGGTTAAACATATCCTACTAGGAATATTTTCTAACTCAGACCTCAATTTTTGCTTCTCTTTCTCCCACGTTTTAACCACGTCAGTTGCAGCAGTGTTCCTAGTATAACACTTATAATCTGGGTTTAAGTAACTAAAATAATCCCTAAGTTCCTCATATTCAACTGAACGGAAAGGAAGGTTATGCCGGATGATTACTCTACTGAATTTTTCCCTAGCAACTTTATCATCAAACTTCCTCTCTTTTCTTTCACCATCTAATCCAAGTGAGCATTTCCCAGCATGGCGATTCAGGTTAGAAGTTCCACTAGTACTATACCATAAATAGTTTTTGAGACACTTCTTACAATAAGCTCTCTCTTGACCATTCTCATCTTTTCCTATTGTAAAGTAATCCCAAGCATTTGATCTTTTAGCTCTTTTTGAATGAGAAGAACTTACAAGTATATCTTGTGACACACTTGATGATTGTCCACCATGAGGTCCACCAGGACCACCACCAACACCACTTGGAAGACATTCTTCATCGTTATCCATCTTGTTTAGATACTGAAATAAGAAAATAAGACAATCAATTTTAGATACATAAGAAACAGAAAACAAATAATTGTTAAAGATGAAATGCGTTTGAGCTACATAGCAATCATTGTTAGAGATGAAAGAAGCTGTAAATGAGAATCTAAGTTTCAGACAAGATGAGCTTCATGTTAAGATCTACCAGCACACATAGTTCAAGTGACAATCTTTTAACCTATTAAGAGAATACTTAGCTTATAACTACAATTCTATTCAGACAATTACACGAATAGACCACACATGTTTTTTTTTCTCCAGTATCAATCAACGAGATATCGACCATACAAAGCTAAATTCGCTGTATTAAAGGGGTTATAGTTACTTAGCAAATCAATGGTAGAAAACAGTAATGAGAGCAAGCAAAGACAAGCTCTTGAATCTCTAGCAAAGAACATGAATTTGCTCTAACCTGACTTCGTTGAAAAGCTCTTGACTTCTCTATATATTACTTCAGGTAAAGACGTAAGCTTCTTAGGATATGTGCTTACTTAGTTGAAGCCCCTTTAGTTCACTGGTTTGACTAAAGGATTCATTAATACTTCCACACTAGCATAGATTTTATAAGGCGGCTCGGAGTGACGCAGTTTGTATTCTCACATGAGTAGAATTGTCTGATACCATACGAAAACTAAAAATAACTGAAACTATCAATCAATTTTAAATTTTGATTATAAAAATTATGAAAATATTTAATACGGATGTCTGCATCAAAGTCGAGTATTTTTTTTGTCTTAAACAAAGGACTAAATATTTCGTTTCAGATAGAACTTCGTCGTTTCAGTTATCATCCTCCAAAAAAATATTCTTTCCTACGATTGCTTCCCCAGAAACGATTTTTTTTTTTTAATTGCTAATTTTTTTTTTTTTAACGAATTTGGGATCTCCACTTTTGTTCGCTGATCTTCTTCGTTCTCACAGTTGTAATCTTTCGCTCAACCAATGTAAGCTGTGTCCCAACTTCTACTTTAGGGATTTGTGGCATCAGTTTTGATTCCGGTGTCTTACGGTGAAAATTTGCGATCATAGTTCATACAGAAACCATCAAATCCTGATTCTGCTGTGTTGATTAATTGATTGCTGATCCTGAATATTCGTTTTTGCTTTGATTTGATTAATAAAAGTGAGACATGGACGAGGTTGTAGTACAAGTGGAGAAGACGAAGAGGGAATGGGACGACGCTTACGAGAAGACCATCGAACATATCATAGCGATACAAGAGTACGGTAAATCCAGGAGTGGCGAGGAGAAGATTTCACTGCAGAGGCTCAACGGATTGGCTCAGGATGGTCTCTCACTTCTCAGTTCTCTGCAATTCAATCTAGATCTTCTCGCTCCTCAGCTCCCTTCTGATGATCAGGTCCAATCCACTCAGTCTCTTCTTGAAACCTGGAAGAATAAGTATCAAAGGTATGTGCTTTCTTTCTTTATAACGACGAACGATTAGGTAGTTCAGTAATGTAAGTTTTAGCTCGAGTTGATCTTGACTTAGGGAGATTTCGATGATATCCCTTGTTCAATGTTCCATGACTGTTTAAAAGTATTGCCCTTGTGGTTGAGTTCCTATCGTAAATCTTGTCCAGTATTTATCAGATACATTGTATGAATAGTATTATTCACAGTAACAGCACAACTAGGGTTTAATTGACCAAATTGAAACTGAATTGTTTTTGTTTGTGGCCAGTTTGAGGGTTAACCTGAGAAGTGCTAATTTGAAAGCAAAGGATAACATGAGGAAAGCTGCTCAACAAGAGGTAAGCCTCATGTCTTACGCACTCTCTTTTCTGCTGTTTGAAGTTTTTTCTTTTATAAAGAGTAATGAGTGCTTGCAATGTTTGTAGAGAGAGCTTCTCCTCGGTGGTGGAACAGAGTCCACTGATCTCAGACGTAAACGACAGTTAGTAACTGTTTGCAACTCTGTTATATCTCTATTCTGCTTAACCCACTCTCTTATCTGAATGATTTTTACTCTGAAATATAGTTTCTGTGAATCTAAGACGTTCTTGGCTGTCTTGTAGAGCAAATGCTGGTGTGACGTCGGATGCTGAAAGCATAACTGAAAGTCTCAGGCGTTCCCGGCAGCTAATGGTTCAGGTCAGAACAGCTCTTTTCTGCTTACTTCTTGCTTGCTTTTCTTTTCTTCTCTAGACCAAAGTTAAAACTGATTCAAACATTACGTTTGGGCGTTACAGGAAGTGGAGAGAAGTACAAACACACTCGTGGCTTTTGGTATGTCACTTCATAATGTGCCAGTCTGACCTTATGATTAAGTGAAGATAGCGTAGACACTAAAACTGACATATTTTCTATGTTTACTTTCGTAGATGAATCTACTGGAGTACTCAAGAAAGCCGAAAGTGAATACAAAGGACACAGGTCTCTGTTATGGAGGACTCGGAATCTACTTTCTACGATGCAGCGTCAAGACGTAATTGACAGGTACTTGAAAAAAAAAAGAGAGAATAGATTCTTTAATAAACCAACAACAACCCTACTGGTGAATTATATAGTAAAATGAGAACACTTTTGGTACTGTCAACAGGGTAATTCTCATAATCGGATTTTCTCTCTTCGTCTGCGCTGTTCTTTACGTTGTTTCAAAGCGCATTGGAATCCTGAAACTGCAGCAGATGGCTACAGCTGCCATTAAAGCTCAATTGGCTGGAAAAGCAGCAAATGATGATGCCATGCCTCTCGGACAACAGTTTGATGGAGGAAATACAGTTCCAAATGTTGATATTCCTCTACAACAACGCCTGCACGATGAACTCTAAAAGCTTATTTCAGATACTCAAGCTCCTGATATTTGAATTGTACCAAAAGAACGGACTAGTTGCTTGTTACATTAAGTTCATGAATATATTACTATATTACGTAGGAATGTTCTCCCTCGATGTTTTAGGCTCTGCTCTCTGTTCAGTTTCTGAATCAGAGTCAGAGTCAAATTCTTGTTTTGTTCCTTCGATTTTTCACATGGAAATTGCAAAGTCTCAGTTTTTATGTCAAAAGTTACACAAAAGTGTCACTTTTGGAGGATCTGGTTCTGGAATACCAGTAATCAGCAAGCCCTTCTTTTTTTCCTCATTGTTAACATCCCTACTCAAGTTAGTTGCTGGTGGATATGATCAAAGAAAAACAGATATAGACATTTTAACGTAGCTTATAGGACCTGAGCTCCTTCCCAAAGACGAGTCTCGGTTACGATCTAGTCGGCTTACGCTAGTTGTATAGAAGTGCCTGTCTTGTTAGTTCGTAGTCAATTTCTCTGCTTATAGCTGAAAACACATTCAAATTCTTAATTTCCAAACAACATACGCTCATCGACTAGATAAAATAAAAGTGCAATAAGCTGATGCTGTGGACAAAACTTGTTGACCTTGGTGCCAGCCACACTCAGCTTGACCAATTGTACGGATAGAGATATTGATATCGCAGTGAAGAGAGCTTTGTTGTATCTTCCCATTACTCACTCCCAGTCCGTTGTATCTCACTTACCGTATTCAGCTGCTTCTATCCCATTTCTCAAAATCAGGTTCAGAAACAATCTCAAGCAAAAGAACCACCCCTGCTCTACCTGCATCTACATAATAACCAAACGTAAGAAAAAGCAACATCTTTGCAAGAATCTGTTTGCATTAGCGTCTTTGCTTGATTAGGTTCTACTTAAACCCTTGTTGGAACAATAGCATCTTAAACCCAAACCAAAACTGAAACATGCCTGAGATTAATCTCTAGTGTCTGAATGGAGTAGCATGCCAGCATTTTCTTCCATATTAACCGAACCCTAGTGATACTAATTAAACCTTCTATGTCCACCACCAAAACTCAAGAGAAATGTCCACATCCACATAACCACCAGACGTCGAACTGAATATCTGATACCCTTTTGGGTAAAAATATTGCTTTATGTTGAACTTGGACTAGAAAGAGAGAGATCAAAGTTCAAAGCTAACACCAAGGTCGACAATGTTTGAACCGAGTTCAGTCTTTTATCAGTAAGAAGGTGACATGACTCAGCGGTGAGTTATGACAAAGGCGGTTTATACTATAAATAGCGAAAGAGTAACTTTATTAAAGAGAGAGTTCGGTGTACAAATAAGGAAACGAGAGGCGAGGTAGCGTAGTTCGGTGAGCTTAGCCGTGAAAGTACAAGTCGAAAAGAAAGTACAGAGTGTAAACCCTAATTCAAGCCGCCTTGTGAATATGTTCAATTTCGGATATCTCTCTCGTTACCTTCTCTCATCCTTTTATGGTGGTTCTCCGTTCGTCCTAGCGAGCTGGTCGCGTGTTGAAGGGCTTGTCGCCAAGTGAGTCTTGGTCGGCCCACAAAGATAAATTCCTTAGTTAAGTATCCTTAACTCGCCTAATCACGGGAATTATCCGAGTTAAGCTAATCTAACTGTTAATAAGCCGGGTCGATCTTTGAATTGGGCGAACCTATTGTTCAATGGGCCTTATAGGAAAGAGTAATCCACCTCTTACAGTAAGTCCCACAGATCCGTTGCTAAGTTATATCTTAAGTCAGGACGGATTTTGTTGATTTGGTCCATTGATAATAGGGTCGGCCGGTTCGTTTTGATGCGTCCGCTAGTCGTTAACTCGCCGTTTTGGTCCCAATGCGCTTGCTATGTCATTAGCTCGTCGTCTTGGACCTAATGTGTTCACTACGTCGTTAGCTCATCGTCTTGGTCCCAATGCGCTCACTACGTCGTTAGCTCGTTGTCTTGGTCTCAATGCACTTGCTACGTCGTTAGCTCTCCGTTTTGGTCCCAATGTGCTTGCTATGCCGTTAGCTTGTCGTCTTGGTCCCAATGCACTCACTACGTCGTTAGCTCGCCGTCTTGGAAGTTTGCAAGAATTTGAACGGCCAGGGGAAAATGGGTAGCTTTCGGGAGTCAAGGCCTATTAAGGTTGGAATATGAACAGTCGCGAGTCGAATTGAAGCCCAACTAAGCTTTGGTAGACCTAATTATGACTCTGGGAGTCGTGCCTCTTCTCTTCTTTAAATAATTCTCCCTTCTTCATTCTCTCCACTTCTCCGCAGCTACCTCTCTCTCTCTTCTCTCCGTTCTCTCTCTCTAAATTGTTGTACTATATAGTGTCGATCGGGGAATATGTGTCCGCGACGGAAATTGGCTCGTGAGGAGAAAGGGAAGGATATCGTGACGTCTATGAGTCCTGCTAGGGATGCGACGACCAACGAACTCTTGGAAGACTTCGATCTAGCACATCGAAATTCTCGAAATTTGCTGACGGACGTAGCGAATCTCAGCTTGTCGCAGAGACTTCTCGTAGTCGATGCAGAGAGGGAATTAAGGGGTGATGATGATGGGAATGCTGCCACCAAGATGTTGAACAATCCCCGAGTGAGGCGACCGCCTAGGCACAGGCGGACGAACTCTACTCGGTCTCGCCCTGCTCGACCCGGACGAGCTACCGCAAGACAAGTCGAAGAAGAAGCTCTGCCGTTGGTCCCGACTTTCTATTACGGCATGGGAGTCTTCGAATGAGGATCCATGATTCCTCAGGAGTTGCTTCATCCTGCTAACGTAGAGGGGCAGTCATGGACCAGCACGTGGAGGACAAAGTCAACCGTCAAAACTGTGGAGCGCTTGCTCATCGCCTTCAATGCTGTTGGCGTAACCTATCTTATTCCAAGCGAAGATCAACGCCTCTGATCACCTTCAGTTGGGTATCAGTGTGTCTACGAGTCCTACTTCGAGGCTGACACCAAATTACTGTTTCAATACCCCATCTAGTGACTTCGTACGTTTTGCGTCGCGATCTCTCGCCATTTGTCAGATGGTGAACGGAGCATATCGCACTATGGTCGCGTTGATGGTGATGGCTGCTGAGATAGGAATATCTCTTTGTTGTCGTGCATTCGAAGAGCTGACAACGATATCCTTTCTGAATCATGGTCTTTACTCGGCGAGAATGAGGAATAACTATAATATCATCACCGGTCATCCGATAAAGACTCCGGAATGTTAGCGCTTCTACTTCTTCATCAAATATGATCAGTTCACTTTCGTTGATCCACAAGACGACGAGTTTAGAACTTATTGGAACAGTATAACTGGTAGCTAGCTCGTCTCGACCCGCGTCTGTTATGTGCAACCTAACCGTTTTCCTTGTCTTTGTGCAGTCAATCATCCAAACTTCTACTTCTCTGGTGGTGGATTTCCGGAAACATTTTTTTCCAACGCCCGAGCTTTGGTTGAGCTAGGTCATCGCAGGTGGCCTGATATTAGGGGAGGAGAGGATACATCGTTCTTTAGATCGTACCGACCGAGGTAAGGACTATTACACCTTGTCTCGCTGTTTGTCCTTTGCATGGTTCCTTACTTAGATCATGATGTAGGCAGGTGACTGAGATTCAAGACTTCTGTGTCAAGCTCGCAAAGGCAAGAAGAGGTCGAATCTTTATTCCAAAGAGGAGCAGAAGGAGATCACTAGGGTGCTCAAGATGAAGGATTTGCCAGGCTTGTCTGTTGCGCTCGAGGCTAGAAAAGAAAGGACTTCTCATGCGACTAGCCTAATGAACATGGTCGATGGTTTCGGTCTTGATGGGGTGGAGCCGTCTGATTGCAGCCTCCATCTTCCTTCTGGGTCGTTTATACTGAGGCGTCCGATCCTGTTCGCGGCGGCCGGAAGATATCTTGGACTGGGTATTCTGAAGATCAATCTGATGATCTTAATGTGGTCGACGGTGACCAGCCCGCCGATGATTATTAAAGGAAGAATAATAAGATGAGGAAAAGTAAAAAGTCGGCCGAGGGAGCTTCTGAAGCGGAGGGCGTTCCTTGTCCCAGGGATGGGTCCAAGAGTGTTCCATCCTCCGAAGGAGTTGATAACAAAAATTTGACTTCTGACCCTCTCAACTCGTTGAGCAACGATCCTCCGACCGAATGCGCGGGTATTCCTCTGGAACCTTCTCATAAAAATAAAAAGAAGAAGAAGAAGGTCAGCTCGGAGGTCGAGACACAAGTGACCGAGGAAACTGCTCCCACTGGCCATGAGGTTGATTTGGGGGCTGAGACACAAGCTACCGAGGAAACGGTCCCAACGGGGGATCAGGTCGACGCCCTGGAGCCGAGAGTATTTCCATCATCTGACCAGTTAATCTTTTCAGATACTTATCTCGAGGTTGCTCGCCTACGTTGTGAGGTGAGTGTATTTCCTTCGCCGTTATCTTCTCCTATCCCCTTGCTTGATTTTCTCGTAATCTCGGCTTACTGTTTCGTTTACTCACAGATTGACAGCGGTGTGAACCTCCTGGTTAAGAAGTACGATGCTGAGCTCAAGGCGACGTACGCCTGTTTGGGGAAAGCTCAGGAGAAGACAAAGATTGCGCGGAAGAAAGCTACCGTGCTCGAGGCATTGCTCGAGGGGGCTGAGACGCCTAAGGATGAAGCTGTCGTCAAGCTGAGGCTCAGTCATAGAAGCTTGAAGAGGTATCCAATAAGTTAGAGGCTGCGAGGTCCGCTGCGGAGGAGCTTCAAAGGGAGAAACTCCAGCTCAGAAAAGATAAAGCTGCGATCGCCGATGAGTTCGAGAGGGAGGTTTCCTCTCTGCGAAGATCTCGCATCTTCGAGGTTAGTCGTGAGCGGGCGAGAGTCCGTGCTGCGATGGTCGCCAAGGCAGACGTTTGCTTCAAGCGACTTCGAGAGTGCAAAGAGAAGTTGGACAAGTTTGATGATGCACGATGCCTCTGGAGTCAAGCTTTTGAGACTCGGAAATGTTTAGAGATGCTTAAGGAAGAAGGGAAAGAAATTCCGCAGGAAATGATCGACTTTTTACAAGGAGAGGAATAGATCGCGGACCGGCGGAGCTCGTCGAGCATGTGCCTGATCAGGACACGTCTGACGAAGTTGTGCAAGTGCCGGTACGCAGCCTTTGATGTGTTCTCATGTTCAAGAAATCGAGGCGTTGGCATTGTTTGAGAAGGGATTTAGTTGGTGTTATAGCTGAATTCGTAAAGAGCTGTCTACGTACCTCGCGAGGAGGATAAAGCTATTCATAATTCTTTTTTCCAAGTATAAGTGGTTTTTGGGGCTCATCTACTCGGCGAGTAAAAGTCGCTGTACTGCGCATTCACTCGGTTCACTGTAACACCTATGATGCATCGAGTTCCAAGCTCGTTGAAATTGCTCGCCTATTGAGGTTTCAAGGTGATAGACGCCTGGTTTGACAACCTTAGTGATTTTATAGGGTCCCTCGCAATTAGCGCCGAGCTTTCCGGCGTTCGGCTCCTTGGTGTTCTCGAAAACCTTTCGTAGGACGAGGTCTCCCAACTCAAGTGATCGGGATCGTACCTTTTTGTTATAGTAGCTCTCATTCTGGTGTTGGTAGTTTTGGATGCGCAAGAGGGCTTAATCTCGTCTCTCCTCTATGGCTTCTAATGCGTCGAGGAGCATATCGCTGTTAAGTTTGATATGTTATGGCATCCTGGATCGTCGTAGACTGGCGACGTTTACCTCGGCCAATGCCATGACTTCAACTCCATAAGCGAGAGATAATGGTGCTGTTTTGGTGGCTCCTCTCGGAGCCATTCTGTCCGACCATAGAACTCCATCCAACTCGTCGGCCCAACAACCCTTCTTTAAGTCGAGTCTTTTTTTGATTCCATCGATGATGGTTTTGTTCGAGGACTCGGCTTGTCCATTACTCTGTGGGTACCTCGGACTTGACATGTTTAGGCGAATTCTCCATTTGGTACAGAATTCGCGGAATTGGTGAGAGATGAATTGCGAGCCGTTGTCCATCATGATTTCGTATGGAAGGTCGTGACGGTGGATGATATTCTTCCTCACGAACTTTTGGTCTTCCCTTTCAGTGATGTTAGCGTAGGACTCCACCTTGATCCACTTAGTGAAGTAGTCGGCGAGAACGAGGATGTAACGCTTTTGTTGAGATGGGGGCATCGGGCCGATGATGTCCCTCACCCAACGCATGAAGGGATATGGGGCCGTCATTTTTCGGAGCACCTCGGTCAGACAGTGGGTGGTCAATGCGTGCCGTTGACACTTATCGCATCGTCGCGCATATGACTCGCAATCGGAGATCATTGTCGGGCAATAGAAGCCCAAGCTTTTGATCTTAAGGGCGAGAGCTCGCCCGCCAGAGTGGTTACCTCCTGCTCCTTCGTGGGTTTCAGCCATGACGAGGTACGTCTCTTCACCGTGAAGACATCGGAGAAGGACCTTATTTGCAGTCCATCCATGGATTACCATCAATAACAACATAATTTGTGCTGCGTGCTTTCAATTGCCTAGCATTCCACTTCTTTGCGGGGAACTGTCCTTTAGCAAGGAAGTCGATAAGCTCGGCTCGCCAGTCTGGTGCAACCTCATCAGTTGGTTTGATCGCAAGGACGAGAGCTGTCTTGGTGGGTGCTCCTTCAACCACAGTGTCTATACTTGGTTTGTCGATCTTATGGATGGGGATTGTCCTTTGTACTTGATCGCGGAGTTTACTGCCTAGTGCTGCGAGGGCGCCAGCGCATACGTTTTCTCTGCATGGGACTTTGGTAAGTTCAAAGAATTTGAACTCCTTAGCGAGATCTTGTACTACCTTCAGGTATGCGTCCATTCGCTCGTTCCGGGTATTGCAGTCGCCGCTGAACTGACTCGTAACCAACTGGGAGTCGCAGTATGCGCTTACTCGCTTTGCATGAACCACTTTTGCAAGGCCTATCCCTGCGATAAGCGATTCGTATTATGCTTCATTGTTTGAGGCTGCGAAACCTAGTCGGAATGATTGCCTTATAATTTCTCTAGTCAGAGATTGTAGCTGGAATCCGGCTTCTGATCCCTTGTTCGTTGAAGATCCGTCAGTGTGAAGGATCCAATTCTGACTCGGGAGTATGAGGTCTTGCTCGAGCTCGGGTGAGAGCTCGACCATGAAGTCGGCCAACACGAGTGACTTGGCTGCCGTGCGGTTTCAAAAGACTATGTTATGCTCACTCAGCTCGATTGCCAACATGGACAGGCGCTTGGATTGATTGGTGTTTTGCATCACTGTTCTAAGAGGCTGATTCGTCAGTATCTCAATCGTATGGGATTGGAAGTAAGGGCGGAGCTTTCTTGCCGAGGTAACAACTGCCAATGCCATTTTCTCGAGAGTAGGGTAGCGCGTCTCGGGGTCGATCATGCGTTTGCTTGTATAGAATATGGGTTTCTACTTGCCTCGGTCTTCTTTGATGAGGATGCTGCTGACCGCAGTTGTAGAAACTGCGATGTACAAGTAAAGTGTGTCTCCTGCCTCTGGTTTGGCCAATATCGGTGGGGTGGTCAAGTAGACTTTGAGTTGAGTGAAAGCTTCTTCACACTTGTTGTATCAGATGAACCGTTTATTTTCGTGAAAGAGCTCGTAAAAAGGGAGGCACTTGTCGGTTGAACGAGAGATGAAGCGATTAAGTGCCGCAATCCATCCCATTAATCACTAGACTTCTCGACTGTTCTTTGGACCTGGGAGGTCGAGGATTGCTGAGATCTGCTTTGGGTTGGCTTCGATCCCTCGTTGCGTCACAATGTAACCGAGGAACTCGCCAGACTGAACTTTGAATGTGCACTTCGTGGACTTAAGCTTCATGCCATACTCGTTAAGTGTTTTGAAACAAGCATGTAGATGATCCGGATGGTCCTTAGCTCGACGCGATTTTACCATCATATCATCAATATATACTTTCATTGTCTCGCCTAGCATGTCTGTAAACATACGGTTGACGAGACGTTGATAAGTTGCCCCGACATTCTTTAGGCCGAAAGGCATCACGTTGTAAACAAAGGTGCCCCTGTCGGATATGAATTCTTCTCTCAGTCGTCCGGGTGCATTGATATCTGTTTGTATTCTGAGAAGGTATCCATGAAGGATAGGTGCTCGTTTCCGATAGTTGACTCCACTAACCGATCGATGATTGGTAACGGGAAACTATCCTTCGGACATGCGCTTTCTAGATCTATGAAATCGACGTAAACCCGCCACTTCCTGTTCTTTTTTTTCTTTACGACCACTAGATTTGCGAGCCATTCTGGGTATCACACTTCTGAGATGGACCCTGCTGCGAGAAATCGCTCGACTTCTTCATTGACTGCTTTGGATCGTTCTAGCCTGAGCATACGCCGCTTATGTCGAATAATCTTGAAGGTTGGATCGACGTTCAGCTCGTGTGAGGTGATCTTGGGATCAATTCCTTTCATATCGGAGGTCGTCCACGCAAAGGGCGAGATATTTTCCTTGAGGAAAGCAACGGTCATTTGTTGTATTTCGTCGGAAATGAGAGCACCGATACGCACAACCTTGGATGGGTCGCCATCATCGATTAGGACTTTGATGACTTCGTCCTTCTGGGGAATGCTTTGTGGAGTGGTCGAGCAACGGCGTTCACTCGTGGGGGTGGCCGCTGGAGTTTAACGTTTGCAACGAGGAGGTCACGAGCGGCTTGCTGGTCGCCGCGTATCGTTTTGATGCGTCCGTCATTCCCTGGAATCTTGACGCATTGATGGTAGGTCGAGGAGATTGCTTTCATTGAGTGGAGGCAAGGCGTTCCATGGATTACATGGTAAGGTGCATCCGTTGCGACAATGGAGAACTTGACTGATCGCGTGACTCCTACGGCAAAAACCAGAAGGCGAATAGTCCCAATCATTTCTTCCGAGACCCTGTTGAATTCGGTCAATGATCGGATGGAGGGTTTAAGTAGGTAGAAGTCGACTCCCATTTTCTCAAGTGTTTTTGGGAAGATAAGGTCGACCTAGCTACCCGTATCAATCAAGACTTTTCTCACTTCGCAGGCCCCGATACCGAGCTCGACGATCCATGGATCGTTATGCGGCATGTTGACTCCGATTGCATACTCAGCTGAGAAAGTGATCGTCGGGTCATTTTCAGGTTTCGTCGGTCATTGCTGCTAGATCTTTGGCTGTCTTTGATGGTTGTTGATCGATCGGACCGGCTCTCCGCAACGGGGTGATACACCCATGATCACATTGATGCTCTTTCTCCTTGCTCGCGTAGGTCGCCACTTTTTGGTGTGATCTCTTGGTTTGGTACCTTGTCAGCAGTCCTTGTCTCTAAACGTTGCCGTAGGTCAGAGCTTTTGGTTCAATTCAACTTGATGCGGATGTCTTCTTCCTTAGAGTTGATGATTGCTCGGAGATCCCTGTGGGAGTGGTCAGTCTTAACTTTCCTCGCCTTGGAGGCGTTGATCGCTGCTTGGAGGTCTGTTGGAGCTGGAGCTATCGCAGTGAGCGGATTCTCGTCAGTGATATCGCTTTTTTGCTTGAGTTTGTGTCGCAAGTCCGCAGCACATGGTGCGTCGTCTGCTCGATCAGCGGGCTATGCATCATCGATTGAGGTCTTGGGACGCATGATTATGACCTCAACTCGGCATTGATTCCTCAGTTCTTCGTCGTCAGCCGACGAATCCTCCCTCTCTTGTGCTACCGCAGCAGCTTGTACTGGATTTGTCTTTGGCTTGGACAGCAAAGCCTTGCCCTGCAACTTTTGAGCTTTCTTCTCCTTGTTCTTACTCCAGTTTTTCGTGTTCTTCGGCTTTTGCTGACTACTCGATGTCAAATTTGCCGCTAGTGAGAGACGAGAGAAATTTCTCGTACAGAACTTTGCATTCCTTCGTGTCATGCTTCTTGGATTGGTGGTAGGAAACACCGCTGGTTCGGGGGAAGTCTTGGGTTTGCTCTCATCAGGAGCAGACAGCTGTGGGTAGTGGTTCCACCCCTTTCCCTGAATCTCTAACGACGAATCTCTGCTTTGTTTACGAGGTAAACATAGCTCTTCTCCGAGTTGATTTTGTACGTTGGAGCATGCTGTCGAGTCACTTGTCTGTGCTTTGGGTGCTTTAGTCATTGATCCTCCCTGCTTCTTTGTCGCATTCTGCTTACTTATTATTGCCTTAGTGTCCTCATCCATGCGAATGAAGTTGTTGGATCGGGCGCTGGCGTCGGCGAGGGACTTCGTTGGGCTCATGTACAAATCGTCATGGAACTTCGAGTGCACATAGAGAGTGTTCATGAGGGTGTTCACGATGATTTCGTATGGGGCGTTCATTTTCGCCATGATTTCCTTAAACTTCTCCGTGAAGCTGCAAAGGCTCTGTCCCGACGACTGAGAAAGATGCCAGAGGTCGGATACCGTGGTTTCTTCTCGAGAGAACATGATATAATTTTTGAGGAAGGCGGACGACAGTTCAATGAAACTGTCAATAAAGGTTTCGGGTAAGCTGGTGAACCAGTTGAGTGCCACGCCTTTGAGACACTCGACAAAAACCTGCATCTCGCTCCCCTGGGGAGAAGTTCGGACGTCGCATCGCGACGTTAAAAGATGTGATATGAGTGGTCGGATCTGAGAAACCGTCATATGTTGGCAAGCGGAGCTTCTCCACCGGTCGGAGCCATACATCAGAGATCTTGCTAGTGAACGGTGTTCGGAGGGTCTCCACGAGGACACTCTTGATGAGTGGGGCAGAGGTCGAGACTCCGTGAATCTTTGCGTTGATGTCTAGGAGTGCTTGAATGAGAGCAGCTATCTCCTGGATAGTCTGCAGATCTGAAGCGCCGGAGGTGTTTGTTTGTTCTTCGGCAACCTGAGTATGCGTACAGGCGACTCGAGCTTGTGTTTCGGCGACTTGATCGGTCAGGTTGACTGTTTCATTGGTGTTAAACACCAGCTGTCTTCGGACGGTGTCAGTTGTAGCGGCTGTCGCGGTGAGAGGTGCAAGGATGGCTGCTATGGCGTGAGTTGCTCGGTCGTCGCTTTCTGAGCTTCGTGTTGCCAAGCGAAGCGTTCCATAATAATCTATGAAGGTCGGGCCGAGTGGTGCGGCGGTAGCCGGAGGAGGTGCTACCGCGTCGGCTTCCTCGCCCGAGGTTGAGTCGGTACTTGGACTCATAGATTTGTTGACGCTACTTTGCTATGCCCCACGGTGGGCGCCAACTGTTTCAACCGAGTTTGGTTGTTTATCAGTAATAAGGTGACGGACTCGTCGGTGGGTTATGACAAAGGCGGTTTATACTATAAGTAGCGAAAGAGTACCTTTATTAAACGAGATTTCGGTGTACAAATAAGGAAATGAGCGGCGAGGTAGCATAGCTCGGTGAGCTTAGCCGTGAAAGTACAAGTCGGAAAAAAAGTACAGAGTGTAAACCCTAATTCAAGCCGCCTTGTGAATGTGTTCAATTTCGGATATCTCTCGTTGCCTTCTCTCATCCTTTTATAGTGGTTCTCCATTCGCCCTAGCGAGCTGGTCGCGTGTTGAAGGGCTTCTTGCCAAATGGGCGTATGTCGGCCCACAAAGATAAATTCCTTAGTTAAGTATCCTTAACTCGTCTAATCACGGGGATTATCTGAGTTAAGCTAATCTGACCGTTAATAAGCTGAGACGTCATCTCCTCGGGTCGATTTTTAAATTGGGCGAATCTATTGTTCAATGGGCCTCATAGGAGGGAGTAATCCACCTCCTACAGACAACATTCGAATTTACATCATGCAAAAACCCTTGCAAACGGAACAAATACTTGTGTTTGGATGAAGCCCGTAACTGTTAGGGCAATTGCAAAAGACCTTGTGAATATCGAGAGCTGAACATGAGTCTATATGCCAATTACATCTTCATAATCTCTCAAAATCTCGTCAAGCTTGTTGCTTGATATTTCGGTAATGCGTACGGTTCCGGGTTTAGAATGTTGTTTAGCTTCACGGTTCGTCGCTGATTGGTTCCCGGAAGATCTTACGGAGGAGAAGTTGAGTCTTCTCCTTCTAAAAAAAAATAGCTCCTAAGGTCATCTCCAACAATGACACCAAAACGCCAAATATGGTGTAAAACCATTTCAAACAAGACACCAAATGTTACACGATCTCACCTAATTTGGTGTAATATGAATAACATTACACCAAATTTGGTGTAACACTGTTCTTTTTTATTTTTTACATCAAACGGTTGATCTATTAGTCAAACTTGAGATGGTTTTGGAATCCAGACCGGAATAAAACAAACAACATACAAAAATTCTCGATAGAAAGATTGAGCCGTTTTATCTAAGGAATCAGAGACTCTGTTCTACGTCCTGGGAACATAAAAAATATTGAAATCTGGGAAGCAGATCTGCAACGTCATGAGCTTTTCCAATTATGTTGAAAAGCTAAGCCATTCCTGAGGATTCCTGAGTATCGCAATCATCTCTTTGCAGTCCGTCCCAAAGCTCTGACATGGCGAATGTTGAAGCATGTTCTCCATTGCCCACAGTAGTGCTTCCAGCTCTGACTGCAAAGCTGACTCCACTCTATTAAAATTTTGCAATCCCATTAACTGGTTATTCCCAAACTATCATTCCAGACCCAATCACATCCACTGAACTGAGCTGTATCATGCATTCCAAGAGCCATCCACCATACATATGTTCCCCAGGCTTATGGTTTGGCTTTCCACATCTATGTTTCCTTGAGGAGAGGGTAAAATCTGCTCGTTAGCTTTAAACCACACTTGACACTTACTCTCTGCATAACAGGCTAACTCCAGTGGATCTCTATCAATTCCCCTAAAATCTTATCATTCCTAGCCTTCCAAATCAGCCAGGGATAAGGATCCTTTCCAATTTCGGTTCCATAATGTCATTCTTCCTCTAGAACAGGTAGTACATGTTCGGATATGTGCTCTGTAGAGGAAACAAGGTAGGGCTTGTGGGCGTAGAGGATAATGCCCAAACTTGCAATGCTGGTGGACACTGAAAAATCGCATGTGTAACTATTTCCTCACATTGTGGACATTGGTTATCACATCTCATATGTCTATAGTTTAAGGTGTTTGTAACAGCCACATGACATGTTATCAATTGCCACATAAGATGATATATCTTTTGGGGTG
Organism: Diplotaxis tenuifolia; assembly: GCA_014822095.1. Taxonomy (NCBI): domain Eukaryota; kingdom Viridiplantae; phylum Streptophyta; class Magnoliopsida; order Brassicales; family Brassicaceae; genus Diplotaxis; species Diplotaxis tenuifolia. The sequence goes on from JABAYD010020525.1 coordinate 38,573, forward strand.
CCTTAACTTTCCAAGAATGTTCTTGAAGTTTTGTGATACTTGGTTCACAGACCTCAACCTCCTCCTTCTTCGTCAATACATTTTGTGCTACCTAATATCCAGATTTGACTATGTATTGTCCATTACTTGTATAGCTCCAGCAGTAAGTGTCCCGACGGTGTGTTGAACTTATGGCAAAACTCCTTATGAGGGGTATGTCGTCAGCTGCTATGTAGTTCTCCAAGCGACCCACATCCCAAGTCTTTGTTTCTTCGTTAATTAGATCACTCACTCTTATGTTCAGATGTAAAACCGGTGCAGATGGGGACGCAGGTCTCGCTGGTATTGTAGGAATCCAAGAGTCCTCCCGGACTTTCACCTCATACCCTGAATGTAATTTTTGTCTAACTCCCAACAAAAGTAATTCCCTTGCCGCCGATATGCTAGTTCACACATACGATGGACTGGTGACAGTAAGCTGACACAAAGGCGAGCTTAATCTATAATATCGACTTCTCAAGACTCGAGCAACCAAAGAATCTGGGAACTGCACCAGTCACCATAAATTTTTTTGCTAGTACGGCCATGTTGAATTCATGAAGCATTCTAAAACAAATCCCTCATTCCTCTCTAGATAAGCATAATTTGTCCCATGTTGACCAGTGAATACCTCGTTTTGGGGGGATTCGAACTCCATCAGAACTGTGCAGTGGCACTAGCTAAATTTTCACAAATCTCCAACGGAAGCAGGACATGACATATGTTGGTAGGGCTAGCAGTATGGACTTTAGCATGACTTCCTTTCCACCTTTTGAAAGCCATCTGCATGTCCATCCATTTACTCTATTCCTTAGCTTGTCCTTCAGAAAAGAAAAAAACTTGCATTTAGACCCACTGATATCCTCTGGTATCCCTAAGTATGTGCCCATCCCTCCTTCATTCTGGATCCCAAATGTATCTTTAATCTCTTGCCTGACATCCTGACCATATCTCTTACCAAAAAAGTAAAGATGATTTATCAAAGTTAATGCATTGATCTGAAGCTTGTCCATATCTCCTGACCACTTTCATTACTTCTTCACATTCACGAGGTTCAGCTATACAAAAGAACATGCTATCATCTGCAAAGAGAAGGTGAGATACCAAAGGAGACGCACGCATGATGCGTATCCCCATTATCCTCCTGCCGCAAACCTCTCTTCGGGACAATATTACCCATCGGTTGACCATTCATAAGGACCTTATACTTAACTGATGTCACACATCGCATTATCCAGGTAATCCATGTTTCTGAAAAGCCCATCTTTCGCATGGTAGCCTCAATGAATGATCACTCCATCCTATCATATGCCTTGCTCATGTCTGTTTTAATGGCCATCCTCTTATTCTGTCCACTAGGCTTAGTTCTTAAAGCATGGAACATTACCTGAGCTATCATGATGTTGTCAGAGATCCTATCAGGAAGGACCTTTTTCAATCTCTCGCATAAGACTTAGAGATTATCTTGTAACTAACATTACAAAGACTTATGGGATGTAGCTGGCTCATCTGATTCGGTTTGTTTATTTCAGGAATGAGACATATGTTAGTGTTATTTACACCAGTAGACAACGTGCCTTCAAAAATGAATTGATTGACCATAAGAGTCAAGTCATCTTTACAATATCCCAAAACCTTTGGTAGAAAAGCGCAGTCATCTCATCCTGCCCTGGGGCTTTCTCTGGATGCATCGCAAAGAGTGCCAATTTGATTTCCCATTCAATGATCGGGGCTGTGAGAGCATTATTATTCTCTGTTTTTATTGTCGTCGATACCTCAGATAAAGCTTCCTCTATGTCTTCGGGATTTGATGATTGGAAAATGTATCTAAAGTAACTTGTGGCAATGGCTACAAATCCTTCCTCGTCCTGAACAACATTCCCATCAGCGTCCAATAACTGTGTAATCATGTTCCTCGCTCTTCTCTGCTTTGTAAGGGCATGGAAAATTTTTGTGTTCCTATCCCCACCTCGTAGCAAAAAGACTCTACACTTTTGCTTCCAGAACATCTCCTCTGCCTTAAGAGCATCAGACAGTTCTTTTAAAGCTGCCGCAATCTTCTCAGTCGTGGCGTTGTCATTAGAATATAATTGATCAACTTTCTCCTTTACCTCCTCCAAGTCTTCTCAGAATTCAGATTATGTTATCGTTTCTAGTCACTCAAGGGTTTCGACAGCTCGCAATATGCTCCATAATACTGTCATTAGGTGGAAGATTCGGGGATTCCCAACTCTCATGTATGACTTGTCTGAGCTCCTCATTATCCAGCCATCTCTTATGAAATTTGATTTTTTTTATTTCCTCGGTGGCTTTCTGAGAATGTCAGCTAAGATCGGACGATGATCTGATCCCCATAATCTCAGATACTTCACCTTGGAGTGAGGAAACTTCTCATGCCAGTCTTCATTTCCTACAACTCTGTCAAGGAGGTATATGACCGTAACTCTCCCAGCTCTTTTTCCTGCCCATGATAGCATGTTCCCTGTGAAAGGTAAGAATGATCTATCTATGCGTTCTCTGCCACCTTCCTTTTCTTCATGAAAAGTTATTTCATTGAAGTCACCTATCATGAACCATGGTCCAGTTCTTGTTGTTGTGAAACACGAAAGACGTTCCCAAACTAGATCTCTATGTTCAAGTACATGATCAAATCCTAGGTCGGTGATATGTCATGGGTTTTGCCCACTTTTGACCATGATTTATATATGTTTTTGGAAACAAAAGGAAACTTTTAGTGTCTTTTTAGAGCTTTTACAGGTTCAGGTACTCAATGGTGTAAACTAGCAATTATGGAGCTAAAATGGAGACTTTATGAAGATATGAGTAAAACGATGTTAGAGCCATCGGTCGATAGAAGATACACCGTCGACCGATAGAAGATCACAAGTATCGAGCGATTGAAGACATTCTCCATCGGTCGATACAGAAGTCATCCGAGTAATTAATTATAGATT
>JABAYD010020549.1:0-13359 GCA_014822095.1 Diplotaxis tenuifolia
TTTGATATATGCGACTAACTATAGCCTACGAAATTGCTAGAGAATATAATTTCTAGACTATATATTATATCACATGCTCTAAAATTCTTGGAATTTGAAATAGAAACCAAAGAGCTATGCCACATAGAATTAGAGTTATTTTTAATTATTACAAATTTAAGGTTACAACTTTTTAAATGATTTTCAATGAATATATAGGGGATAGAAGCGCTTACGACATATAGATTTTTGGATATACAAATGAAATCCAAAATATAACTATATATCCGTATGGCCACAAAAAAGTTTAGTGTGATACATTTAAACTCGAATTGGTAATTTCTACAAAATCCACCTACCATTAAACCATTACTTTGTGTTTGCATCATATTTTTTTCGAACCGGTGGAATACATGATACCACTAGGATATTTGAGTTCTTATGGAAAGCGCTTAGCTATATCATATATGGTTTGACTGGTAGGGTTAACAGAGCTAGTCAAGGAATTTAGGAAGTTCTTTTTTGAAAAAAATATATGTTAAACTTCAGTACTTTCTTATAATTTGAAAATCCCAAAAAACGAATATTTTAAAATTGAAAGCTAAGACCTGTATATAATTAGGCTATGTTCAAAACAGGTTTTTATTATCATGTATGTCACATACTACCAATTAATTCGTGGGGTGGGAATGGATTAAATGCTAACAAAATCTCAGTATTTATTGTTTCGTATGTTACGTAGATCAAATTTTTTGATTTGCTTTGGTCGGAAAATATGGATATTCGAAAAACCGAATATTCAGAAAATATATGGATATTTACGGATATTTAGAAATACTTATGGATATTTTATATATTTGGTTTAATATAAATAATTTTGAAAATTTGATATAAAGTTTTTAAATATTTATTTACATAATATATAATGAAAATTAAAGAAGTAGTAAAACTACATGTTTTGTAAATTTTAAAATTAGTTAACAATAATAATAAGACAAATCTTAAGAAAAGTCATAATTGTCATAACTTTTTTATTTAATACTAAAACATCTGCTAGAAGAATAATAATATAAACATATATATTTTAAATTCTAAATATAAGCAATATATACATGTATTTATATATATATATATATATACCGAAGCGTAACGGATATTGGCTTATTAAGATTTAGAATTTGTGATTTGTTTCGATTTTTATGGATCTTGATTTTTAGTATTTGATTTGTTTCGAAAGTTTACGAATATCAGATTTTTTGTATCGTATTAAAACGAATAAGGAACCAAATCAAACTTAATAAATAAAATGCTCAACCCTACCAACTTGTACTGCAAAATACCGTTAAAATATAGTTTTATTATAATTTTCTGATCAGATGCTCACATGTAAATCTAAAAATTTATTAAAATGCTTTATTAAAAAATGATGTATAGTATTTGAAATACGAGAAAAGATGTAAAGTAGAAAACATATTTTTCTATTATCAAATAGGTAAAAACTAAAATGTATAGTATTTGGCTACTGGTGTCGTCTTTGCTTTGATGGGAAATAGGAAGATTTCTATTGAATAGGCTAATTGCAGTTAAAAGTTCTTTTCTTGTTAAATTACCTTACTACAGATGTTTCTATAATCATTTGTATTTTGTAATTCTGTATACTTATGTAAATTTGAGTTGAAATAAACATGTTTAATTCAATGTTCCAAAAATCATAAATCTATCCTATTATTTACGAAATGATTTTTTTTTTTTGCAATTGAGTCCTATGCTAAAACTTAAACCGGTCAAATCAATAATTCCCTTAATGAAATTTTATATATAATTTATTTAATAATAAAAAACGAATTTTATTAGATCCTATAAAATTTAAAATAAAAACATATTTTAGAGAAACAAAAATAGTTCTATATCTATATTGTGTTGTTCTCTGAAAATACTATTGTAAAAACATGTTAATTATAATAAACATTGTGCTTTCTATAGAATTGATTTTCTTGCTTCAGAATTTTTTTTATATAAAATAAAATCAATATATAAAAACTTTATAATTAAATAATAATCAAACACATTTGTAAAAAAAATATTTTCTAAAATACTATTAGCATGTGAGAGTTTTTCAAATTTTAACATAATAATAAATATATATATATATATATATATATATATATATATATATTGATGAATTTTTTATCAAATATAAATATTTTTATGTTTGATTTACACATTTTGAAGACAAATGAATTAGTAAAACGTACGCTAATAAGTGTTAATAAAACGATTGTATTTACATATGCACAGGCAAAACATCTAATTTATGAATAAATTTATAAAGACATTTTATCAAGGCCGAAGCAAATTAAAAAAACATTCGTTTTATGTACACAAAAAATCATTTTTTGGGGGACAACATCACCTAATCTACATCAACCGATTCAAAAAGCCAAATAAGCCAGTGAATAAGAAAAACAAAACATTTAGAAGCGAAATGTATACGTTTTGTGGACCAATCTCAAAATTAACATGGCTGAGCCATAATTAAAGGCTCATAAGAGTCCGGAACCTCCTTGGCTTCTTTCTATCAATACGTCACGTTAACCAAGACCCGCATAACAAAAAGAATCGTGGAACAAAAAATACAAGTGCGTTTAAATTTTAACCATATACAAATACAAATGAACCACTGATGCTACTAGATAATGTAGATAGTAGATACAGCTTCAAACCTATCGTATCAAATGAGAAGACTTGAAAAAACTTCTAATTTCGACAACCTTCATGAGGATTTACAACGCCAAAAAGCAAATCTTATCCAAACTCCAATTATTGTCTCAGACATTCCAGTGTTACAGAACCTGTTCTTGGAGAATCTGAAGAATAGTTTTTTTCTTTCTTTCTTTTTTGACAGTGAGAAATTATGAGTAACCAATCATTTGCCCTAATCTCGTGAAGAGAGCTTGTTGTTCCTCTAAGGTAAGGTTCGTCAATATCTACAATGAAAACATCAAACGAGTTACTGATTAGTTGCAATATCTTCCTGGTTCTGATAGCTAACAAAGTCTAGCTTTATATGGAGAAGCTGATTTACCTGGTCCAGGATTTTGTCAGCCGAAACGCTTTGGGAGACTATAAATGACTGGAGATATATGTAAGCAAATACTGCCATTACCATCTGTGACCACAAAAAAAAAGTTATGTGATCTTTTTCCATCAAGAAATTAGTCTTAATGCCTTCGTTGTTTGGGAGTTTTGAAAGAGTGTAGAGGAATCTATAATAAACTATCTCTTGGTTCTTGATAATCACCACCTAGTCCTTGGTTCCTCAGTTTATTGTTCTTTCATACACAATTTTACAGAGAAACAGCTTGTAAAGAGATAATGTTTTCATTAGGAGTTACCTGGCAGTCCATTCTATCCGTGATCCCACCATGTCCTGGAATACTATCACCGAAGTCCTGCGATTACAGTTTTTATTAAGCACAGTTTTTCGTTAAAGTTAGATGTGTTACATGTGTATCGTAAGTGACGCTCAGTTGATTACAGACCTTGATTTTGAATGCTCTTTTAAACCCGCTAGCAAAAAACCCACCGAAAGGTGCTATGATTGACGCGAACAAGCCGAGGCATAAAGCATGCCACTGAACAGGGAGGACCTCCATTTCCTTCCAAGGAAACTGCAAAATATGTAGTAACAAGTTGAGAAATCGTATGCAAAATTTTCTTATAACTAAACTTGTTAGTTATCTCTATCTAACTTCCAAAAAAAGTGGCCAGAATCTGAGTATCTACAAGAGCACGCTCTGAAATCAATTATAAGCTGTCTTTTTGAACATGAGTAGGTTTCTTCTAAGAAAATGGAACATTATACTCATGCTTACCCATCCCGGAATCCACGCAGGTAAAGTAAAAGGTTCAGGTTTGAACAATGGATCAGCTTCACACTGTAGCCAGCCAGTGGACAAATCCTGCAAAATCATTCACAGATTTACTATAAGTTCCCTCGAATTTTGTGTTCAAGATCATTGTCATTTTCCTCTTCAAACACACTAACCTGTCGTGGGCATGTCAACCATGGGAAACGACCCATGATATTTGCCAGCTGAAACATTGCGAATACAGATTCTTTTCAGGCAGAGGATCAGTGAAGATACAACGAAATGATTTAGGCATGTTATATGGTGAGAGAGGTAAAACAAATACTCACAAAAAATGCAGATATGATAGTTGTAACAGAGGCTCCGATGAATCCCTCCCATGTCTTTTTTGGAGATAGCTTTATTAAGGGCGTTCTTCCAAAGAAGAAACCGAAAATGTAAGCGAAGATATCGTTGATTATAATTAAAGACGCTGGAAGAAGAAACCTGCAGTTGAAGCCACCAAATGAGAAATCATACTTAATAAGTTATTAGGACAATTACATTCAACAAATAACGAAAGAAAAAAAGAGGTGGTCGGGATATAATAAGCATAGCCTCATCATATGTGGAAATGAGTGGCTTTTAAAAAAATATGTACCAGAAGATTCCCTCGAATATGTTGGCAACGGTGAAGGAGGACTGAGTAAAGACGACAATCAGAATCATGTGGGTCCATGCATATTGCCCAAACTGGTACTTGTACATCTTCTTCTTTAGTGTCAGAATGAACCACATGAAACCTGCATTTTATTTAGTTAATGCAACTAGAATGATACCCAAATTCTACAAAAGGAAAGTGAAGCAAGAGAGTAGGAACCTATAATATACAAGAAGTAACAAATAGCCATATGGTATTTGATAAGGCCACTGACAAGCCGGTATAGAAACTGGTCAGCAGTGACAGTATTAGCCAGCCGTTGACTAAGGATCCGTCCATACACGAAAAGCATGGCAGTGAAAAAGAAGTGCCTGCAAGAAAATTAATGCCAATAGTCTATTAAAAAAGAAAAGCTGCGGACTTTTTTTTATTACCAATTGAGGTGTTTGATTCCGGGGAGACATTTATCCTCGGGTGCTTTCCTGAGGAGATTAAAAAGCTCTTTAGCCATGAAGATCTGGATGACAAGGACCATGGCAGTGATGTAGAGATGACCCATGTAGACAACCATGACGAACCCACCAATCATCCATATCGTAGAGTAGGTCCGGACCATGAAAGATTTGTACTTGTTTCGATCATTAACAAGGAGAGGGCTTGGGTTCCCCCCATCAAGAACAACCTAATCAAGACAAAGAAACTCATCAAGCTTTACTTTCACTGTGAAGCTACTTTGGGATGCGTTTTAGAAGAAAGGAACCTCAGTGGATGGGCGTTGTTGTTTTCGATGCCTAAGCCGCGGTGAAGGTGAGTTATTCTCCTCTTCCATAGTGATTGATTACTGATTGATTCTAGAATCAAGAGGAGAACATCTGTGTGTAGCAGCAACTCAGATTCCTAGATTTGATAATACTAAAAAAAAATACCTAGTTAATACAAGTCGACATCTCAGATTCCCAAACTAGCAGCTACTTATTAAACAGAGTGAAGAAAATTCGAACTTAAATGTTGAATCGCGCTTACATACCTCTTGGGAAGACACAAGGTTTTGAAGGCAAGATCGCAAAAAAAAAAAAACACACAGTGACGAGAAGGAGGAGATTTGCAGAAATATCACAGGAATAATTATTGTGGGGAGAACAATAGCAAAAAGCAATGCCAAGCGAAGCAGAGAATAATCAGCAAGGGAATTTCTTTTTCCCCTCCGGGAGAGGGAGAGAGCAATCACATGGCCTTCTCTTCCTTTAATCCCTACTACCTTCTTATTATTAAAATTTATATAATTGTTTTTATCTTTATTTAAAATATATATTAATATAAAATTAGTAGCCTGAAATTTGTTGCGATGATTGTTTTGCATTTATTTTTACTTTTAGTTGTTTTTTTTTATTTCTAGATTTTGTTTTTTTTGTTTTTTAGTTTTAAATTTTTAATTTTGATTTTTATCTTTTGGTTTTGTTTTTTTAGTTTTAAGATCTACTGAGTTAGTTTAAACTGATATTACCGACAAACGAATCTCAAATAATTGAACAACTAATTTAGAATCGAAAAGATGACAACTTTTTTTTTAAAATGCAATAGTTTATTTTGTAAATTAAAAAAACAAAATATAACCCGCATTTTCAGCTTTTAGTTTTTAGTTTTTTTTTTAAATTTTGTTTTTGATTTTGCTTTACATTTAATTTAAAAATAAAAATAAAAACTTACCATTAAAATTTATCAAAACATAGTGGTTATTATTTAAAATAAAAATACATTAACATTTTTAAAATACATTTAAATAAATGATTAATAATGGATATTTAAAAAAAGTATTAAACATTTTTGGACCTAAAATACCAATTTCATTTAATTATTAGATTTCCATTTTTAAGGAACTATTAGATATTAGACAAAATATCGACCCAATAGATAGATTAACAAAAAATAAAACCATTCCATAAAACATGTTTTGATTTTTATGATTTTTTATTAGTAGATTTAATATGTGTTTGGCCTGAACTATACATGTATTATTTTTTGATCCACACTTTCCAAGCGCATAAATTTTTAGAGATAGTTACATGATTTATATTCATCTTTGGATAAATTTAGTTTTAAACCATTATATATATTTATAATGTTTTAATATGTACATGATTTAATTTATATGTACATGTTTAATATGAAAATCTACTAATTATATTATGTTTCCAAAACCTATTAGTTCATATAATTAGTAGATTTCGATACTTGTTAAGAAACTATTAAGATATAGAATCTATTGGTTTAAAATAATTAGTAGATTTTCATATTTTGATAAATAGTCGGTTTTTTAATTCATTTATACATATTAACCGTGTCGGTTTGATTCAAATAATACAGTTCAATCAACTATATGACGTGTATTATTCATTTATTTCTAACACTCTAGAAATGATCCAAATTTAAATGACAGCTTGTATCAGTAGATAAAAAAACTATGTTTTAATAGAGTAGATATATTAATTAATAAACATCACAATTTTTAATAGAGAAAATGTTGGTCTATATAAATATATAATATATTTTTTATTAAACTAATAATACAACTATTATTAATATATTCATTATTTTCTTAAATAAAATTTACGGAATTAACCTAATATGATTATACTCCATATATATGACAATTAGTAATTTGAATAAGAAAGATTTGATAAAAAAATGTATAGCTTCTACTCTTTTTGTTAAATATATATTGTAAAAATAAATTAAACAATGACATTAACTATATAACAAAAAAAATTATTTTTTTATGTATATTATATTTTGAATCTTTTAAAAACGACTATAGATTAATAAAACATTTCAAATTTTCACATATAATATTTTTGATTAATAATTTAATTTTTTTATTATAGCACGATACAAATAATTATATAAATAATGAGTAAAAAATATTATTTAATATTCAAATTAGATGTGTGTGTATACATATATTTAGTGGTGTTTAAAATAAACTATATACCATTTAAAAACATCTAAATATTTAATTCCAAAATTGCATTGAACAAGTATTAAAAATTTAATCTTAATAACAAAATTTGAATATAATTTTTGTAAACGATGATGAATTAGTGTTAATAATAAATCTCTTACATTAAAGATGATGTTCTCAATGGTTTAAAATTTTTTTATGAAAATATACAAATGATCATAAGACCATGTAAGTGTGAAATTTCATTTATTAGATAACCAAATTAAAAGTATAATATATATACATGTTAATATCATTTATTAATTAGATTTACTTATATAAAGTAATTGTAAATAAATAAATATAATTATTTTATTTAAGTGGTCGCGCTAATTAATTGTATATTTAATAGTTACAGATTTCTTAATGATTCAATATATATTTATTATTTTATAATATATATAAAACACAAAACAAAAAATAACACATAAAATAATTTGTGGTTTTTATTCTCTCTCTTTCTTTCTTATTATCAATTATTTATTCTCTTTCTTTCCTTCTTCTTATCAGTTATTTCTGAAACATTGAATTGCACGCGGGGATTGCTCCAACTCGACAAGCTCTACACCGGAATCTTCAGCCATGACGAGTTCCATCCATCGCTGCGTTCTTCCTTCTCCACTAGTCTTCTCTTCCGTGCTGTCTCCAGTCTAGTGGGAAGCTTCAACGTCCTCCCCTGCTCCTTCGTCGTCAGAATCAAGAGACTCTCTTCAGATCGAAAAGTTTGTGACAACAATGTTCAATTTAGACATTTTTCACATATGGTCCTCGAAATTAAAACAATTTCGCTTTAGATCCTAAACTTTTGATGCTACAGGCCTATCCTTTGATTTTGACCTCAACTTCCAAATATGCATTACATACCTTTTCAAATGCACATTAATCAAAAACAAGTGCTAAAGCTATAAAACATGAAGTAAAACGTCTACTATAGAGTATAATTCTAACAATCAAATAAATTTATAACTATATAATGATTAAGAAGCCTAACTCTCAAATTTTCATACATGTCCTCTTGAATTAATCTTAAATTTCCAAATGTGCTTCCCAGCCCCTAGAATATGCAAATGAACTCATAAATGCAACTATAACATCAAAACGGATATGCAAAGAGATATTGTACACGGTGTTATGTGTATTGAAGCTTATTCATTCTTTTATTATCGAAATCATTAGTCCATCGATTCCATTCCTGCAAAATATCTAAATTTGATATGAATATGCAAAATTTTAATGTCTTTTCGTGTACATATGTAGAAAAATTGTTGTTATGTGTACAACTTAATTATGTATACTTCGTATCTTGTACACATGTACATCAAAGTCAAATGAAATATGTGGCAAAAATGGTGTACATATGTAGAAAGATTGTTGGTATGTGTACAACTTGATTATGTATACTTCGTATCGTGTACATATGTACATCGAAGACAAATGAAATATGTGGCAACGATGGTGTACATATGTAGAAAGATGATTGTTCTGTGTACAACTTAATTATGTATACTTCGTTTCGTGTACACATGTACATCCAAGGCCAATGAAATATGTGGCAACAATGTATATAGTCCATTTTTGTTTTGTTCGATTATTATTTAATTAAGGGTATGTTAGTAAATAAATTTTTATTTTCCCCAGATTTTAGGGTTTCCTACAACATCTTTTGCGGCCACCATTGATTTTTTTCATATAATATTCCGTGTCGTAGTTTTATCACTTATAAATTGATTTTTAATTCCAGATTTCGATAATAGTCCGTTTTGTGATATTTGGCCATTGTTTCTCAACCTTGACGCGATGGCCACCCCGGCGGATTCTAAGCATCACAGCAATCACTAGCTACTGTCACAACAAACAGGATGTGGATGAGGAAACTGTTTTTGTTGATTTCACCACGAAGGTTTACTGTCTCTGACGAGAGCCTCTCGACTTGCTTTACATCACATGAAACAACAAGAACGAAGAACTAAGTCGGAGATGGAGGGAGATCTAGATTCACTGGAGGCTCGGTTACTGGGCTCCGGCGGTTTAAGCCACATAGTGGTGGAGAAGAAGATCGATAACAAAAAAAGACAAATAAAAAACTGTTGAAATTTAAAACAAAGCTAAAATAATAATAGAACTAGAATTTTGTTCTAATTACGCTTAGTTAGCAAAAGAAACCAAAGAGCACACAAAAAGTACTTTAGGAGCATGATGTGTCTTATGATGAAATAAAAAGTCATAAAGTGACTTAGAATGTATATCACTCTTGTTTGTTCATATAGCTATTGGATTTTTTCATCAAAATTTTTATTCTGTTTTCTTTGATATTAATCTGAAAGTAAGTATAATTTACACTGTAATTATAAAATGAACTCTTGTCTAAGAAGAAAAAAACATATTAAATGACACTTTTTAAAAAAAATATATAGCGAGTATTTTATAATCTTATCATTTAAAACTGAAAAAAAAACGACACTTCCTTTTATATTTGAGCCTTGTCCCAAAGAAGACAACAGATAAGAAACTTCACAAACTTTCATCAACTCCCATCTATGCTTCAAAAATATCATTGTCAGTAAAGAACTGAACGAGATATAACGATCACGAGAGAAGCTAAGAGGAAACTCGATTAAAACTTGAACGATATTTATCCATATGCTCATTTAATCCAAAGCTAAATAAGTCTTTTTCTAGTCTGAAGTAGAATGTAACATAAGATAAAACAAAAAAGAATATCATCAAAAGAGCTTGGGTCTATATAGTTTTAGACTGAAAAGAATGTTGAAATCCGTGGATCATTGCCAATTCTTGCGGATGTCGAAGGTGTAGTTGATCTCCAAGTAGCACTTATTATCGTCATCAATAAACTAAAATACAAAATAAACTAAATAAGTAACTTGAATACTAGTTCACTAACAAAGCAAATCATAGCTACATTTGATGAAGGCCTCATACTTAAGTGAAATATATACCTTGGTCCTTGCGGAATAGGATCCTCTTGCAAAAATACCAGACGGTGTTGTTTCTTCAGGCATTACATGTTGGTAAGGCTCAGCTTGAGGACTAAACGTCCCAAGCATTGCTTTCGTACTATCCACTGCCCCAACAAGAAAAACACAGAACATAATAGAGAAGATTTTGGGAAAATAAATTTAACAAAAGACAACAAATAAATTACCCTTGACACCGGTTTTCCAAACGGTATTGTTATAGCGAAGGCCAGAAACAATGTTGTTGGTGACACGGAAGTTGAAGACAAGTGTGTACTTAGATCCTTCTTTTATGGTGAACCAAGGACCTTTCGGGTTCGGCACTCCATCATCAGGTATTGTCAATACCATCTCCTCTCTGTCCGGAGACCTAACTGTCAAGTGTAGTATCTTTACTACAGGATCTGGTGTCCCTGCATATCGTAGATCCGTTAAGTGTGTGTTTGATATAACAATTACATTTACCATATATCTTACACAATGACCGCCTAAATTTTTTAGTTATGGATTTCATGTCCGTATTCATTTCAACTGAGACTAATGTAAGTTAAATGTCGTTTGATTTAACTAACATGCATGAATTGTCCTTTCCGTACATTAGCCTGATAATTTACTTGACTAATGGATTGGTTTTTACCTCCGACATCTTCGAAATCCACGACGCCAATAAGCTGCTCCTTCCATCTCCTCAAGCTTTCATCATCCTATCAAAATTATGCAGAAAATATAAACTAATTTAAAAAGTTTGATAGATAAAGGTAACAACATATATTAACGTATTTAAATGTACCATATGTGTTCATACATTAATATTCCATGATAGTGACATTTGTAATTAATATAACCAAACTGTAATCCCGCCATTATCTATAAAGTTTGTATAGTTTAAATCTTCTCATATCAATAAGTTGAAAAATAGAATGACCTTATCTAACTCGAGCTGTTCTTTGAGAGCAATCATGGGACCGAGTGCGGGCTTCCTCTCTTCGTCATCTTCATCATCTTCTGTCGGAGACAAAGAGCTTTCGCTGTTCATTCTGCTCAGCCTATTTTCTTTCTCTGATACCTCTCCTGAAGCTTCTTCTTTATTCTTCTCATCTTCCAAACCCATTATTGGTTCCTCCAACCAAACCAAAATCTCCTTGTTGATCTAATAAGATCTTAGTTAAAGTCAACCGTTGTGTTCTTGTAAAACGCAAGATGGCAATAGAGGAGAAAGATACAGAGAAAAGGGAGAGTTTTGGTAATTGTTTTGTTGGGAAATGTTTATATTTGGAGTTTGAAGAAATGGTCATGCGGTGATCCTATTATTTAGTAAATCCTACTCTGAAAATAATTTTTTATTAGCCTGCTAGCCTATTTTCTACAATGCACGTCTTGGTTACACCTTTTGGGAAAGGTCAAATGCATTCCTATTGGCTTGCAAGTGAGAAATAGTTTGAACTTACTTAGGGAAATTCCATAAAATACCCTAACTAAATTTGTTAAGTTTTGTAATATCTAAATTTTTTTTGCTAGCAAATTTTAATACCTAAATGAATTATTTTAATACTATTTTTAATATATGCTCATTTTAATACACAAATTAATTGGGGACGGCCTAATGCATGATCATATTGGCTTGCAAGTGAGAAATAGTTTAAACTTATTTGGATAAAAGAAACTTCGACTAGTAGGAGACAACGGCTAGTAGTATAACTTAAACCATCTTCACCCACTTATATTTTCATTTCTATATTTTCTTCTAAAATAGAGAAACTCCATTGTAAAGGTGATTTTGCTCCAATATATATTTCTATAATAGAGTTCCTCTATTTATAGGAAAAAATACAGAGATTTGATATTTCTATCTCTAAATATAGAGGTAAAAAATAAGATTCCTCTATATCTACTCTATTAAAACATAGTCATTCTTTTATCTACCGATACAAGTTGTCATTAAATTTGGACCTTTTCAAATAATATACGACATATAGTTGATTTAACTGTATTACTTAAATTAAACCAATACGATGAATATATATAATCAAAAATATGAACTATGGAAATTTACTAATTGTATGAAACTAATAGATTCCATATCTTAACACTTCCTTAACAAATATGGAAATCTACTAATTATATGAAACTAATAAATTTGGGAAATCGTAATATACTGTATAATCTACTCTATTAAAACATAGTTCTTTTATCTACTGATACAAGTTGTCATTTAAATTTGGACTATTTCTAGAATGTTACAAATGATATACGACATATAGTTGATTGAACCGTATTACTTAAATTAAACCAATATGATTAATAGCTATCATCAAAATAGGAACTATGGAAATTTACTAATTATATGAAACTAATAGATTTCATATCTTAACACTTCCTTAACAAATATGAAAATCTACTAAGTATATGAAACTAATAAATTTTGGAAATCGTTATATACTGTATAATTTGTTTTTATTAAACAATTTACCGATTTGTTTTTTTTTATAAATCCCCTATATATTAAAGGAGAAACATTTTTAAGAAATGTGTTCACATTACAATAAACACGTGGCAGTCTCACAATGAATTTGAGAATGAGTATTCACACTCTACATAAATGCATTCACACTCTAAATAAATACTTTTACACTCTACATAAATGTGTTCACACTACATATTTTATGTTTATTTTAATATAAAACTCACATTTAAGGTTCACAAAAATATAAATTAAAAATTTAATTCTACAATAGGATATTAAAAAACCAATATATACTCAAATTATGGATGTTCGATATGTTAAAACCGAACAGTAGCGAACCGAACAGAAATAGATAATATGATTTTGTTTAGGTATATACCATACAAACCGAATGAATGTGATTTTATAAAAATCATAGAATTTGGATATTG
>JABAYD010020552.1:2460-36266 GCA_014822095.1 Diplotaxis tenuifolia
GTGTGTGTGTGTGTATTATTATGTTGGATACGAATTCCCTTCTCATATGGATACTTTTACGAATTTACAAATACGAACTTCGTCCAATACGACTATTTCGTCCGACTCGCCATAACACACGCTAGAATCTCTACACAATTCTAACGAGCTGGGGGCTAACTGTTGGGATCAAAAACAATCACGACGAAGTTAGTATCAAAACTTTCGATAAAAGTATGTATTTCTGATTTCATTACGAAAGAAATCGTAAAATCAAATCCTTGCAAAGAGCTCTACGATTAAAATTGTATCTTCGTTAAAAACTCGATCACTCGAAACAACGAAAATCAGCAACGGCAAGGATTCGTCTCGATAATCACAAGGCAGCCAATGGTACGCCCGGCTCGGTCGTTATAGCAACCAGGCTCAAGCCAAGCTCGGTCGCTATAGCGACCAAGCTCAAGCACAAGATCGGTTGCTATAACGACCGAACATACATCACGGATTTTCCGTAACACCCGAATTCTTCTGAAATCTCGAATGTCCTCATTGCAACATTCCGCAAACCATGGCTAGAACATTTCTTGATTCTCCATCAAATGGGATCATGAGTCAGTTTTACAATAAAAACTATGGAAAATGTTTTTACCAAAGAAACTGTAATAAAACGTCGAGAATCAAAGAACGGTCCAAAAAGTCCTAAAAATTGATTCTAGGCCCACTTACGATTTCTTAGACCCATAACCCGTTAAACACAAAGACGGTTATGCTTGGACGGATAAATGTAAGATTCCGCGGATAAATGGAAAGTTTCCGCAGATAATCATGAAGATCGGAAAAATGGAATATCTCTATTTTTTTACTATGACGGCTTAAGGGCAAAACAGGAAGGCGTAAACCGACCTAGGAGGGAGTATATAAGGAGTTCAAGACGAGAGGCATAGAGAGAGCATTCGACACAGCAAACTAGCACTTAGAGCAATTTAGGCATTTTTCCGTTTTTGTTATTCGAGCTGCGACTCAATTAGGTTTAGCCGCCTTCGGGTTTTAGAACTAGGAATCTCGCCGACAGCTCTCATAGCCCAGGAAAATTACCTTGTTATTACGCTCAAACGCGAATTCGAAAATAAGAATCTTTTTTTGCTCTCTACTCATGTTCTGATTGCTTGGCGTGTGGTTTCTCGGATATTCGGGACCTCGGAGAAATTAGGATTTCCCTAGTTTCCTTATTTATACGATATATTGATAGTGCGAATTTCTGTTCCCACATGAGCTTATGAAGGAGTGGATGGAGGGGAAAGTGGAGCGTTGGAATCCTGAAGAAGAGCATTGTCGTTATCTTTTTTGGTCTGGAGGGGTCGACCTGCCGATTGTTGGAGAGCCGTTTTCAGATATTGCCTCGGGACCTGTTGTGGGGGCAAGATACTTAGGAGGCCCGCCTTTCTGAATGATTATCCTTTTAAGCTGGTATTTTTAAACTCCTTTGTTCATTGGTGATGTCTTTTGTTTCAAATGTTGATCCTTTGTGATCCCTTTTAACAAGAGAATGTTGCTTTTGATTCCCATTGTAACGAGTCAAACCGTGTCTGAGCCGTTCCCAATTCTTTGGGGTATTATGACTCTCTGATTGGCTCAAGGTTGTTAGAGACCTTTTTTATAGGATTCGGGGTCCCTGAAGACCCGAATTCTTTTCCTTTTTTTTTTGTGGGATCCAGATTCATTTGAGCCCAGATTTAGTTTATCTCACGGACCGTATTCCACCGTCCTAGGTGGGGCTACTACCGGTACTTGTTGGATCTTGCATTCCACCGTCCTAGGTTGGGTTAGTATAGTTAGTAATGAATAAAAACTATAATCCGGAGACCTTCTGTTTAAAAATGATAAGCTTTGAGATGTAAGGCGTTCCAGCAGTTGGGTTGTATTTTACCTTTGATATATTGTAGCTTGTAAGCTCATGCCCCTCGCACCTCTATTACTTTGTAGGGTCCTTCCCATCGCGGGGCTAGCTTTCTTGCCTCTTTGTTATTCGTCTAGTACCCAATCTCCTTGTTGGAAGGTTCGATTTTTGACTTTCTTATTGTAGCTCCTGGCTACGTCTTGTTGATAGGGCCAGTTTCTCAGTCAAGCGGCCTACCTTTTTTCGTCGAGCAAATCTAGGCTTAATGACATTAGTTCGTTGTTTTCTTCCTGGTGAGGGACCATGATGTAGTAGCCTTCAGATGCATTTCTGTAGGAATTATTGCTTGGTACCATAGACTAGCGAGTATGAAGTTTCCTGCATCGCCGCTTTGGGGGTGGTTCGGTAATCCCAGAGGACCCTGTGTTGCTCCTCTGCCCATAGTCCTTAAGATTTCTCCAGTCGCTTTTTCAGCATATTGACGATGGTGTAATTTGTAGATTCAGCTTTCCCATTAGATTGGGGATGTCGAGGAGTTTCATATGTGAGCTTGACGCCTCATTCCTTGCATAACTCCTTAAAGTTATGGCTTGTAAACTGTGGTCCTTTGTCGGTAACGATCTTGTGTGGGACCCCAAAGCGAGTGATCACATGAGTCCATATAAACTTTCAGATTTGGAGATCGGTGATACGACTGAGCGCTTCCGCTTAATTCTACCCATTTAGAGAAGTAGTCAGTTACTATCAGGAGGAACACCTTCTGCCCCGGCGCCATAGGGGATTGGCAGGCCAATCTTCTTGTTGACCTTCCTTTAATGTCCCCGGCCACTAGAGTATGAGCAGGGGGATGTTCAGTTGTCTATCCATGTCAAGAGCGGACCCTAAGTTAGCTAGAGCGACCGCTTGTGAGTTCTGCTCCAGTGGGATTTGCATGAGCTTGCAGTTTTTGAACCTTTTGATAAGACGTTGTGCCACCGCCAGGTATTGAATAATGTTGTCGTCCTTTGCCTGATATTACCATGTACCTGTTTGATGATCAGTTGGGAATCACTGTAGACCTGGATAATCTCTGCCCCCATTTGGTGTGCAAGTGACGGTCTTGCGATTATGGCCTCGTACTAGCTTTCGTTGCTAGCAGCCTTGAAGTTGCATCTTACGACTCTGAAGCTGTGTTACTAGTCAGGGAGGTGAGCACAATTCCAACTCCGGCACCTCGGATGTTTTTGGAGCCATCCACATACATTAACCATTCTCCACCATCCGCCATTTCGCTTTGGAGATGGACTTCTTGTTCCAAGGCTGGAAGTAGGGAAAGGGAGAACTCTACCACGAAGTACACGAGGTCCTAAGATTTTATGGCTGTAGCTGGTCGAAAGATTACATCGTATTCTCCTAACTCCCCTGCCCATTTCGCCAGTCATCCAGAGACCTCGGGCTTGTGTAGGACTCGCTTTATGGGGAAGGGCTGACTAAAACCACTCGGTGAGCTTTGAAGTAAGGGCGAAGTTTGCGAGCCGCCACCATTGAAGAAAGGGCCATCTTCTCCAGATGGCTATATCGGGTTTCCGCATCTAGGAGGGCTTTGCTTATGTAGTAGATTGGTAACTGCTTTGTTCCCTCTTCCCGTACTAGGACATCACTAACCGCTTGCTCTGAAACCGCTAGGTACAAGAGCAGGACCTCTCCAAGTAAGGGTTTGGACAGGAGAGGCGGTGAAGTGAGATGAGTCTTGAGTTCCAAGAAGGCCGATTTGCATTTCTTGGTCCAATGGAAATCTTTTGGGTTCTTGAGCTTTTCGAAAAAGGCGTGAGATTTTTCTGAGAGCCTAAAGATGAACTTGCTCAAGGCCGTCATCCGTCCTGTTAGTCGTTGTACTTCTTTAACGTTTCTTGGAGATGGTATCAAATGTATAGCCCTGATCTGTTCCAGATTTTCTTCTATGCCCCTGCGAGTCACGATGAAGCAAAGGAATTTCCCAGAGCTGACACCGAAAGAGCATTTGGCGGGGCTCGGCTTCATGTTGTACTTCCGGAGGGTAGAAAAGGCATGCTGCCGATGTGATATGTGGTCCTTGGCTTCTAAGGATTTGATAGCATGTCGTCGATGTAGACCTTCATGGTTTGTCGGATTTGCTCGGCGAACATCATGTTCACCAGACTATGGTACGTCGAACCGGCGTTCTTCAGGCCTAAAGGGATAACTTTGTAATAGTAGATTCATGTGGATGTCATGAAAGATGTTTTCTCTTGATCTTCTGGAAGCATCAATATCTGATTATAGCCGGAGAAAGCATCCATGAAGCTCACCAATTGATGTCCTGCCGTAGCATCCACCAGCTTGTCGATGTGAGCCAGAGGAAAGGGATCATTTGGGCATGATTCATCGAGGTCCATAAAATCTATACAGACTCTCCACTTTCCTTTTTTCTTTCTAACTATGACCATGTTGGCTAGCCACTCGGGGTACTGCACCTCTCGGATGAAACCCGCATTTAGCTGGTTTTTGACCTCCTTGTTCATTATCGCGTCCCTCTCAGGAGCGAACTTTCTCTGTTTCTGTCTGACAGGGGATCCACTTGTAATTTATGGATACTGACTTCTGGTTCGATCTCGGGCATGTCTAGGTGGGACCATGCGAAACAATCGGAGTTGGATCGGATGAAGTCTATCAATCTTCTTCTAAACCCTTCAACAAGTTTGGAATCGATCTTAAGGTTTCAGGTCCGATCCCCCTCGACCAAAGGTACGTCATCCATCTCTTTTACTTGAGGTTCCTCCATAAGTGGCGCTGAGGGACCATTATGTACCCATTTCAGGATTGTGGTTTTTCCCTTGAGAGTAGTCTGATAGCAAGAGCGAGATCTTTCCTGATCTCCTTTTATTTCTCTTACACCCCATGGTGTGGGAAATTGACCGATTGGTGAAGTGTCAACGGGATGGCTCCCATGTCGTGAATCCATGGTCACTCTAAGATTATGTTGTAGGGTGATTGGCAATCTCTGATGAAGAATTTAGCCGATAGGCAAATCCCTTTGGCATAAACTGGAAGGATCACTTCTCCCGCTGTCTGTTTGACCTCTCCGCTGAATACTATTAGCGAAGTTACCTTCCTGGTCAGAGCGCTTGTGTGCAGCCCCAAGTTTTGATAAGTTGCTTGTCGGCATCTACCAAAATTATTCTTTCTAAGCAATTCGCTACAGTGAGCGATATCACCAGGGCGTCATGATTGGGGAGCTAGGATCCCTTCTCGATTCTCCGTCTGGAACCTTATGTCGTCTCGGCTTCCTTCTGTGCTCCAACTGCTGCTCCTTGAGAGCACATAGTTGACGTCGCTTGCCATTATACCTCCGGATATGACATAGGTGTCTTGGTCCCGAAGGTCGTCGAGGTGCTTCTGAGGTTCAGTTACTCTTGGAGTAGCCTCTCGTAGGTAGTCTAACTTAACCATCACCATCGTCACGTAGTTTAGATAACTCCCCTCTCTTTAGCGCCAAACTGTTTAGGGATTTTTGTGTAGGCTCTTTGTGAGTACCACGGAACAATGAGTGAGTTGGTAGTTCGTATAGATTTTAAGGTATTTGAAGTCTTTAGTAAGGGTTTAGAGAGAATTTGTAAGTAATATGATGAAATAAAACTTGAAGAGACATTTCTTAGATTGAACGAGAAAGGATTACAAGGTATTGAGTAAGAACCCTAATCCTAGCCGTCTAAGTCTAGCCTCCAAGTATAAAAGAGTCGATCCCTTGCTTTAGGGTTTTAGTCTTCTTTATATACTCGTCTTTAGGTTGGTTCAGGTCGGTTCTAGTCGGTTTCCATATTCAGAAGTATGGAAGGTTCTCCTTGTCAGAAGTTTTCTATTTTCTTGATCGGGGAATAGTTCTAGGGACAGATGTCGGGGTTCCTCTTAGCGGGGATCTGGAGCGTTCCTTTATCGGTGACCCGGAGGTCTGGGCCCTGCCTGGAAGCGGGAGGAAATAATACCTGAATTTTTTCCCCCACATCGCCAACAGCTATTGTGGCCTAGGCTTTTACCTCGTAGTAACACTTACACACGAATTCAGAATAAGACTTCTTGTGCTTTCTCTCGGTTTCTTATATTTACTTACTTATATTTCGTACTCGTATCTTGATTACTTGGCGTGTGGTTTAACATATATCTAGGACCTCTGGGAAATTTAAGTTAACTTAACGTTCCTTTATTTACGAAAATTGACAATGTGAATTTCGGTTCCCACAAATTGGTGCTAGAAGGAGGCGGGGTTATGGATCTATATAACTCTTAAGCCGTAGCATGCTCGATCAGATACAATCATGCACAATTTGATCAATACGGATTTAATCTCTTTCAGAGGCAGAGCAACGGTCGATCAGACCAAACCTCACAACGACCTCCTTGTAATTGAGTTAACAATTTGAAACGTCGACGTCGCGAGGATAATAGTCGACATTGGAAGCTCGGCTAATATCATCTTTAAAAATAACCTTGGGAGAATGAGGATCGACCCGTCTGAAATCGCGGAAAACCTAGCCCGCTAGTAGGAATCTCAGGAGAAACCACATTAACACGCGGATCGATTAACTTAACCGTCATAGTTGGGACCATGACAAAAATCACAGAGTTCCTAGTTGTCGACCGACCTGCGTCATACAACGTAATCATGGGCACCCCATGATTGAATTCCACGCAAGCGATTATGTCAACATACAATCTTTGTCTCAAATTTTCGACTCCTCATGGAATGAAACAATCTGGGAAATCCGAGGAAATCGCAAGTCTGCTCGGCTTCCGAGTTAAAGCAGAAAAATAAATTTTTCGATACCACCTCTAGGAAAAAATCAACTTCCGACAAAAACGCCACATATTTGGCTCTACTGGCAAATAAGGAAAGCTGAGATCCTAGAGGAAAAACGCGAGCTGACCTCTGAGCCCGTGGTATCAATATGCCTCAACAAAGCATTCCCCGAACAACGTGTCAAAATCGGAGCCAATCTCTGCGAACCTTAAAAGACTAAGCTCATAGCTTGTCTAAAAGCAAACCTTCGCACGTTTGCCTGAGACGCGGAAGATATGCCTGGAATTGACATTAACATATCATGTCACGAACTGAATATCGATCCGACCTTCAAACCGACACCTAGAATATCCTGTCGACTAATATTCTTGCGACATGCATATTCTGGATCGTTAACCGATGACAAGGAGGTCGTTGAGAGGTTTGATCGAGTCGATTGTTGCTCAGTCCTTGAAGGAGATGACATCACCGTTTAAGTTGGGCATATTTTTCCATTCGTTCAGTGGTTATTGTGTTAGAGAATTCTGACCCCCCCCCCTCCTTCTAGTGCCAAACTGTGGGAACCAAAATTCACACCGTCAATCTTCCGTGAAATATGGAAAGTTAGGAAAACCCTAATTCTCCAGAAGGTCCCGGATCTCTGCGGAAACACACTACAACGTAAAGAGACAAACAAAATATGGGAACCAAAATTCACACCGTCAATCTTCCGTGAAATATGGAAAGTTAGGAAACCCCTAATTCTCCAGAAGGTCCCAGATCTCTGCAGAAACACACTACAATGAAAAGAAACAAACAAAATATAGACGATGAAGTTGCGCAAAGGCTATTATTGATAAAGAGATTGAAAGCTGTTACAAAGAGAATTGTGGAACTTAGACAACCAAACGTTCTAAGGATCCGACTTGTTAGTCTAGCCACCTAAGTCCTAAATTCACCTAAGCTAACAGCAGTTTTTCTAGGTCTAAAAATATTTGCCTTCTCTTGACCTCGACTTTGTGCTTATATACTCCCTCTCTAGGCGGTTTAGTCTTTCCTTTTCTGCCCTGATTCGCGTCAATCATAAATCTTCCATTTATCTCGATCTTCCATATTATCTTCGGAAAACTTCTATTTATCTTCAAACATGACATTTATCTCTTCCTGCAAGCAATATATAAACCGACATCATGCTATCGGGCTGGATTTCATCCAAAGTCATAAGTGGGCCTTTATCGCGTTGTAGGACCTTTCGGGCCGTTCCGCGATTTTAACCGTTTTTATGAGCTTAGACGAAATCGTTCTGTAACATGATGTCATTCTTAAAGAACTTTTCGAGTCAGCCGTATAGCTTGATAAACTTTTGTGTTTCATTTAGCCGTTACCGTTTAATACGACTTACTCGAGTCTTTTACGAGAAAACAAGTATCCCTGGTTTTCGTCGTAAAGTTCCAACGACAATACGGACTGAGACGAAACGAGAGATGTTCTGATTGCATTTCGGAGTATGATCGAGTCGAAGGATATAAGTCTCGTTTCCGAGCAATAAGGAAGGTGTGGTCCAACTTGGCCGGTATCGGATCGGACGGCTTGGCCAGCTCGCCGGTCGGCGAGATGGGCATACGTTCCAGCTTGCCGACCAGCGAGCTGGGCATACGTTCCAGCTCGTTGACCAGCGAGCTGACTTGTGCTCGGCCAGCTCGCCGTTCAGCGAGCTGGCTGTTTGGTCATACGAGTTTGGCTGTTCCTTGTTTTTGCGATCCGAGATCCTTTTGGAAAATGTTAGACGAAGTAATCGTAGACGTTGATTTTGAGATTACTATTTTTGACCCCAAAAGTTCTTCTTAAGTTGGATCTGATCCTGATGAACCTCCAAAGGTGTCAATGGTACCAGCATGATCTTCTTCCCTTGATGGTCGAACGAGTGTCAGTTTGTGAACCCATCATGGACCGCTTTCTTATCAAATTGCAATGGTCGGCCCAGAAGGATATGACAAGTGTCCATAGGAAGAATATTGCAAACAATTTCATCTTCATATCGTCCAATGGTGAGCGGGACGGTAACTGGTTCCTTTTATGAATTGCTCACCCTCCTTGTTTAGCCATTCTAACCTGAAAGGACGAGAGAGAGGCCGAGTAACAAGCCAAAGTTTCCTTACAAGGTTGTCACTGGCAACATTAGTGCAAATACCTCCATCAATAATCAAAGAACAAACTTTATCAGAAACTAAGCATCCAGAATGAAAGAGATTCTCCCTTTGTTCTTTTTCGTTGGTTTTGGGTTGCACACTTAGAGATCTTCTGGTAACAAGAAGTGGTCCATGAGCTGGATAGTCAAAGCTATCTTCCGAGTCAAAGATTGGAAAAGAATCAGCATCAAAGGTCGAACTAAAGTTATCGACTGAGTAGTCGTCTTCTTCATCGAAGATGGGGTCAAGTATCTCGTCTAAATGTTTCCTAGCAACAAGAAATGGACCGTGATGTGGGTAATCGAATGAATCGTCTTCCTCATCAAAGACAGAACCAAGATCCTTCATGTTCTTTTTATCCTCAGACTCGACCTCACCATTCTCCAAGAGAATCATCACCCATTGGTTAGGACAATTTTTGGCATAGTGTGCTAGACCTTTACACTTGAAGCATCTAATGTATCTGGCTCGTCCAGGAGTTTCCACATCCTTTCCTTTGTCATCACGAGCAGGAACAACAGTTTTAAAAGCATTATTTGTTGTGGAAGAAGACTTACCTTTGTCTTGATAGCTTGGTTTTGGAGTAAAGGCCGGTTTAGCAGCAAAGGCCGGTTTGGAAGCAATGGCCGGTTTTGAGTAGCTCCTTCTCTTGACTTGTTGTTCGATCAAGATGGCCTTGTGTAGCATCAACTCTACACTACCATATTCTTGAAGCTCCATACGGTCTTGGATGTCTCGGTTAAGGCTTGAAACAAACCTAGCCATGGTAGAATCTGAGGGCTCATCTACATCCACCTTGATCATCAAGGTCTCCATCTCTTGGTAATAGTCTTCCACGGATTTAGTCCCTTGAAGAAGTCGTCTTAGGTTCTGGTGGAGGTCACGGTGATAGTGGGTTGGTACAAATCGTTTCCTCATGAGCATGGAAAGCTCATCCTAAGTGATGATCTCCCATTCAACTGTTCTCTACATGTGTGTCACAATTAATAGCATACCAATTAAGATCAGAAAAGTTTTAACAATCAAACAAAAGTTCAACCTTTCTTTCCCATTCAAGGAAAGCATCAGGATCGTTTTTACCATCAAAAGGTGGGATTTTCAGTTTCAATCCGTTTAAGCTATCATCAGCTCGTCCATGTCTAGCAAAAGGATTGATATCACCTTGATCACGGTGTCTGGGGAAAAAATTCAGGTATTATTTCCTTCAGCCTCCAAGCAAGGTCCAGACCTCCGGGTCCCCGATAAGGGAAAATCTTCAGATCCCCGCTAAAAGGAACCCCGCCATCGGTCCCTTGAACCGCTCGCCGATCAAGAAAATGGAAAACTACCAATAGGGAAGAACCTCCCATATTTCCGAATAAGGTAGACTTCCATCTGCTTAGACCGACTAAAATCCTAAGGCATGGGATGGACTCTTTTTTTACTTGGAGATTATACTTAGACGGCTAGAACTAGGGTTTATACAAATATATTGTAATCCCCCTCTTGTTCGATCTAATAAACGAGTTTCCAAGTCCTATTTCATCCTATTTCTTATAACCTCTCTTTAAATCCTTACTAAATACCTCAAATACTATAAAACCAATCTAATCTATTGGCTTACTCATCATTATGTGGTACTCACAAAGAGCCTACATAAAAATCCCAAAACAGTTTGGGCTAGAAGGAGGGGAGTAATCTAAACATTTTTGTGTAGGCTCTTTGCTCACTGCGGCGGCTTCTCTTTCTTTCCTCAAAGGAACTTCGCTGAATTTACGGACTCAATTCCTCAGGTAACTTCGTCGATTCACTTGCTATTTACCCTTTATTCCTCCTTTTAACCCTTTCGTCCCAAAATGAACCCTAAGTTGAATCGAGCCCCTGACTCTTCTTCCATTGGTGTTAGGGTTTTGATCAAGCGAAAGAAACTTCTCATGTCATGGAGGAAACTAGATTCTCCTCAATACGTCATCTCTCGTCGATAGGAGTAGAGGAAATTTCCGTTTGGAGAGGAAGATACGGCCTCTCCAAGGATGCCGATATTAGGATTCCGGGTCCGAGCGATAAGGTTTAAGATTTTGAGGTTAATGAAGTCCCGGTCTATGAGGGATTCTTCGAGTCTGGCTTCGGGAGTCAATTCCCTTCATTGGTGGCGAAGATAGCTGAGACATTTGGGATTTCTCCAGGCCAGCTGAATCCTCCTGCTTGGCGAACTCTGATTGCTCTTCAGAACTTAGGTTATCTCGAGGGTCTCACGATTGGATTTGCTGAGGTTTTGCATCAACTACTTTGTATCTTCTCTGAATATTGAAGGGGGGAGATACTACCTTTATCGTCGTAGCGAAATACCTCTCCTGCAAGAGATTCCAAAAAGCAAAGGAAGCGTCATCCAGTTTTTGCGAGTCGTTGGGCTGTGAAATTTACTTTCGTGCGTCTTCCAGGGTTTTCTCCTCTTTGGCGAGTTTCTGGTGAGTTACAAGGATTGTTATAATTATTTTTTTCAGTCGTTCGAGTTCTAATGACTCTCGTTCTTTGTTGTAGATACGCTTCAGCTGGATCTTTCTTCGGGGAAGGAAACGATTGATCGGATATTGGAACTTCCTCTCGAACGTCGGCAAATTCCTTATCTCGTGAGCAGAAAAGCACTAGAGTGTTTTAGTCTTTGAGGTAAGTGTTTCTTTCTCGTCATATGTCTTTTACATGACTGTTGATTTTGATCCATTTCATGTGCTAGGCAAGATGTTTGGATCCAGGGGTGATGAGGCTTTGGCCAATACAAGAAGTCTCAAGTGAAGAAGGCGGCTTCTAAATAGGCTGCTTCTGCCAGTCAGGACGATGATGTTCAGTTTATCAGTAGCAACAAATGTCAGTCAGTTGCGGACATGATTCCTTCCTCCAGAAAGAAAACAAAGGTTTCGCGACCGGTTTCAAAGAAACTTTCATCTTCTTCTTGCCATTTGGCTACTGCGCTTTCTGATCTTAATGCCAATGTGTTTCCCCTTGTTTCCACTCTGTCGAAGGAAGATGTTCCTGCAGACCTCCAATCTTTACAAAAAGATCTTCTCCAGGTAAAAGCTGCCTCCCTTTTCTTATGAGCAATTCCCACCATGATTTGATCGGGAAATACTTGTAGGTAATATCTCAAATGCATCACCTTGGCAATATCACTAAGGTTCATCCTCGCTGAAGGACGAGCTGAGCGTGTTGTCTTCCAAGTTGCGTAAAGAGAGAGATAGTGCTTTAGCCAAGGAGAAAGAGATAAAGGCTTTGAAACTCAAAGTGAATATTCAGGAGGAGGCAGATAGAATAGATGCAGCGGAGAACATTTCCTTGAGGAAGCAACTGGAGAATCGGGAAGAGGATTTCGTTGAACTGAAGAGCTTCGAGGAGACCTTTATTGCTGATAAGTCCATGGCTGTGAACGGTGACAAGGTTGAGGTCCGTTGGGAGATGATGCGAGATTGGCTCAATAAAAAGACTGGCGAGTTGGATCTTAGACGCGCCTTTGAGCAATACAAGGCGGTAAGAATCTCCCAAGCCGAGTTCCTAGGGCTCCCGACTCCTTCTTTTGAGGACGAGCCATTGATTACTGATGGTTTTGAAGGAGAGAAAGCTGCTGAGTCTAATGCTGATAATCCTCCAGCTACCTGATTCCGATCTTTTAACTTTTGAACTTTTCGACCCCATAGGGGGTATTTTGTATTCTGTAACCGTAGGGGTTTAAAACTTTGAACCGGGCCTTTGTGCCCTTTATGTTTTTGTTGAACAATGACCCTTGTGTGGCCCTTTTAAAGATGCTTTTCGGCTTGCTCTTTTTTCATTTTTCTCATTGTACGTTGATATCTTTTTTCTTTTGTATCTCAGTCCGTAGTTTTGAGTAGATCCGTTTCAGGTGCCCCTGCCTCGTAAGGCTATTTGATGTTCTCGTGACTGATGTCGGTTGGATGTTTTGAGGATTTCCCGTAAGATGTAATCTGGAGAGTAATTGTCGATTCCAGGAATATGTACATGTGGAGCCATATAACTCGTCCGACAGCCTGTAGACCCTTAATTACTGTGGTTCTTTGGAACCTGTAGGACTTCTGAGTAATCTCCTATGTCTTGGACCCTTAGGTCACTCGTAGATTCTTGATTCAGAAGTAATTTTAGGAACTACATGGGTTGCGGACCCTAAGGTCTTGTGATAGGACGTGTAGTCTTGGACCTGGAGGTTAGTTGTAATAATCCATGGATTGTAGACATTGAGGCCTTTCT
Source organism: Diplotaxis tenuifolia (assembly GCA_014822095.1). Lineage (NCBI taxonomy): Eukaryota > Viridiplantae > Streptophyta > Magnoliopsida > Brassicales > Brassicaceae > Diplotaxis > Diplotaxis tenuifolia. Next base: position 15,530 of record JABAYD010020552.1, read on the forward strand.
GAGTCCGGAGTTCTTTTTAGAACCAGAGTTTTGGTTCAGAGGGATTGTAACCTTATTTTCTAAGATTTGGGGTCCCCGAAGACCTGAATCCTTTTCCTATTTTCCGTCGGATCCGGATCCCTGGGAACCCTGATTTTTCTTTTCTCAGGGACCGTATCCTGCCTTCCTAGGCGGGGCTACTACCAGTACCTATTGGACCGCACATTCTACCGCTCGGAAGCTGGTCACTGCCGAGATCCTATGATGCATGCTTCTTCTCAGAAGCCACAATCAGACTTTTAATATTGGTGCCGGTGTGGGTGATCACCCAAGTGCCAGACTTTACTACCCCCACGTCTGGTCAAACAGTCATGTGCTCCCTATATGTCACGGTACTGTTTCACTTTTTTCTCCCTGTATTTCTAAGTACTTTTGCAATTTTTGTTTCGGGACCCCGATATGCCTTGGGCTATACAGGGTTTTTAGGTAGTATTGATGGCATACTCAGGTTGATCATACCCATTCCCGCCTTTAGTCTCATACCCATTTTTCTTTGCGTAGACGTGCCACATGTCTTTGAAGCTTAACTAGGATCGAAGGTTTCATTGGACCTGATCCAACCTTATATGCCCTTTAAGTATTTTGGTTTTCCTACTGCTCTTATAGTCGTAACTATTTTATTATATAAGCTTTATCCGTAGACTTTTAGCATACATATGAGTAGGAAACCGTAATTCTTAAATAATACATAGAGTTGTAAATAGAAATCGTAGTAGGATATAGAGTGTCCTAATAGGTGCACTATGTTTTACCTTTGCTTATATAGTAGCTTGGGATTTACCGCGGGGCCTTGTTTCTTTGTTGGAAGGTCCTGGTCCGGCGTTGTCGATTTGATATCGAGGGTTTCTGCCTCAGTGTCGTAGGTATTCTTCCCTTGGCTCTCGCGCCCTGTTTCTGGAGTAATCATGGCGGGGCCACAGGTACGGAGTTTCCCAGCCTAGGACTGCAGTTTTTCTTATGGAAGCGATTGAAGTTCTTGGAAGTTTTTCGGGGTCCGATCTGCTTTGTGGATCTATTGAGGAAACTTTTTCGAAGCGGTTCTTTGTTGAAGACTCGGGGTCCACAACTTTGCTTCTCAACTCTATTCTTCCGATCGGAGTTCTCTGGTCGTCGAGGTACTTGGTGGCGTAGGGAGAAGACGTCTATAGGTTGTCCCCTTGCTTAAGTCGCTGAGTGATACTTCTTGAGGGTGGATCCGTTGGGACCCTCAAATTTGGTTTGGATTCTTGGCCTTCCTGTTGGGAAAGGAATGTGATTCTGTCTCCAATGGTTCCTGATCCGGAGCGCACCTCTTCTTCTGTCGGTATCCGGTCCATGCACCTGTAAGGTCTGGAACCTATTATGTAATTGCTATAAGGCGTTGGTTCTTCCTTTCAGGGTAGTTTGATAGCATGATCGGGAGTTCTCCTGGTCTCCTCTGATAGATTTGATGCCCCACGGGGTCGGGAACTTTACCAACTGGTGGAGTGTAGAAGGTACAGCTCCCATACCATGAATCCAGAGTCTCCCCAAGATCATGTTGTAGGATGATTGGCAGTCTACGACTAGGAAATTTGTTGACATATTTATTCCTTCGGCGTAGACCGGGAGGACCACCTCTCCGGCTGTTTGCTTGACCTCTCCGCTGAACCCTACAAGTGGAATCACTTTTCTGGTTAGGGTGCTTGCGTCTATTCCCAGGTCTTGGTAAGCGGTCTAGAAGATGATGTTGCTCGAGCTCCCGGTGTCCACCAAGATCCTTCTCATTAGGCAAGTTGCTACAGTGAGCGATATGACCAGAGCGTCGTGATGAGGAGCTAGGATCTCTTCTTGTTCCTTTGCAGTGAAGGTTATTTCGTCGGTTCCCAGGAGATGTCGTTTTAGCTTGGATGTCTCCAAGCCTAGCCTGGCGTTCCGGATGTTCTTCTTTGCTGTTGCATGGCTAATACCGCTAATCTCCGAGCCTCCTGTTATGACGTGAATCACTCGGTCCTGTCGAGGTGGCGACACTGGCGCCTCTTTGTTCGAAAGGGCCTTGGCTTTTTCTGAAAGAAATTCCCGGAGGTGCCCCTTCTGAAGGAGCCCGTTGACTTCGATCTTGAATGCAATGTAGTCCTCCGTTTTGTGACCGTGGTCGTGGTGGAAGTCACACCAGAGATCGGAGTTTCAGAAGGAATCTGGTGCCTTTATCTTTGGAGGCCACTTGACATGTGGACCCATCTGCCTCAAGGCGTGGATGAGTTCTGGTTTTGATAGAGATAGGTGCGAGATGTCTGGCAAAGTGGACGGCTCATGTACCTTCCTCGGTTCCGGCTTCCTTGATCCTTAGCTGGTTTTTGGGAGGACCTTTCATCCCGATCGTTTTGATCGGGCCTAACAGCCTTCTGATCTTGCTTCTGCTGTGCATTGGCGTGGTTTGCAACGTCTTCCTCCCATTTTACCTGGGCGCCCAAGCTCGAGAGAGCACGTCTTCCATGGTTTTGGACTGATACTTGGTTAGCTACTTGTAGAGAACCTCGTCTGGAAGCAAGCCTCTCTTGAAAGCTGAGATTGCAGTGTCAATATTTCATTTTGGAATTGATACCTTGCGCTCAAGAATCTCGTAAATGTTATCCGAAGTTTTCTCCAGGTTCCAACTTCTTGCGAACTGCTCCACTTACTTGTCCGATCAGGATAGAACCGAATCCTTTGCACATGGTTGCCTCACGAGATTCCCTTGGAAGGGCTACGGCAAGCATCCTCTACTTGTATTGGGTAATGTGATCATCGGGATCGTTGGTACCATCGTACATTTTTAAGCTTGGGAAGGAGAACTTCTTTGGCATCTCGACGAGGGCAATCTCATTTGTGAATGGGGTGTCGGCATAGGAACTGTGGTTGCTTTTCCGAATTAGAGGTGCCACTCCTGAAAGTCTCTCCATCATCAATTGCACAGCGTCGAATTTCTGGGAGAATACTTTCTCCAGGTAAGCAGTGACAGAAGATTTCATCATGGTTGCCTTTCTAGAGGCTTCCCTCTCAAAATCTGACTGGAGTCGATGGATATCGTCTTGTGGGCATGGGCGTCACCGGTCTTGTCGTGCGGTGCCCTGGTATCTAGACTGGACCTAGATCGTACTTGTGCGCGGAAGCGACGTTTCTTATTGCTTGTCATGTTAAGGGCTTGATTCTTATCTAGGAGGGCGAGGTTTTCAGATTCAAGTTGGGTGAGCTTTTCTGCACTTTGCTCCAAGTTCTTCGAATGGTTATCTAATTTTTCCTTCAGGCTTTGAACCTCAGAAGAGACCGCAGGATCGTCGGTAGCTTCCCGAGCTATGTCGAAGCTGATTACTTGGCTTTGCATGGCATCAATTTTCCTCTGGAGTTAAGCTTCTCTTGGAGTAGCCTCTGGTAGGTTTTCTGGTTCACTCATTGCTATCGTCACGTAGCTTAGATTACTCTCCTCCTTCTAGCGCCAAATTGTTTGGGGATTTTTTTGTAGGCTCTTTGTGAGTACCACAGAACGATGAGTAAGCCAATAGATTAGAACAGTTTTATAGTATTTGAGGTGTTTAGTAAGGATTTAAAGAGAGATTATAAGAAATAAGATGAAATAGGACTTGAAGACTCATTAATTAGATCGAACAAGAGGGGGATTGCAAGATATTGGTATAAACCCTAGTTCCAGCCGTCAAGTATAATCTCCAAGTCAAAAAAGAGTCCATCCCCTGCCTTAGGGTTTCAGTCTTCTTTATATAGTCGTCTTTACGTCGGTTCTAGTCGGTTTAAGCAGATGGAAGTCTTCCATATTCGGAAATATGGACGGTTCTTCCCTATTGGAAGTTTTCCATTTTCTTGAAAGGGGAGCGGTTCCAGGGACCGATGTTGGGGTTCCTCTTAGCGGGGATCAAGATCTTTTTCCTTACCGGGGACCCGGAGGTCTGGACCCTGCCTGGAGCCTGGAGGAAATAATACCTGAATATTTTTTTCCCAACAGACAACATGTTAGTCAAGTCCTTGGAAGCCGAGGACCACATATCGCGTCTGCAACAAGCCTTTTCAACCCTCCGGAAGTACAGCAAGAAACTGAACCCCGCCAAATGCTCTTATCTCACTTCGCCACCTCTCCAGACTATAAGACAAATATCACGCCTTCTTCGAAATGCTCAAGAATCCAAAAGATTTCCATTGGGCCAAAAAGTGTGAATCAGCCCTCCTGGAACTCAAGACTTATATCACTTCGCCACCTCTCATGTCGAAACCCTTACTTGGGGAGGTCCTGCTCTTGTACCTAGCGGTCTCAGAGCGCGTGGTGAGTGCTGTTCTAGTACGAGAAAAGGGAATCAAGCAGCTTCCATTGGACCAAAAAGTGTGAATTACCCCTCATGGAACTCAAGAATTATCTCACTTTGCCACCTCTCATGTCGAAACTCTTACTTGGGGAGGTTCTGCTCTTGTACCTAGCGGTCTCGAAGCTGCCGTGAGTGTTGTTCTAGTACGAGAAAAGGGAATCAAGCAGTTGCCAATCTACTACGTAAGCAAAGCCCTCCTAGATGCGGAAACTCGATACAGCCACCTGGAGAATTTGGCCCTTGCCTTAATGGTGGCGGCTCGCGAACTCCGACCTTACTTCTAAGCTCATCCAGTGGTTGTAGTCACTTCCTTCCCCATAAAACTAGTCTTACACAAGCTTGAGGTCTTCGGACGATTGACGAAATGGGCAGTGGAGCTAGGAGAATATGACGTAATCTTTCGACCGGCTACAGCCATAAAATCCCAGGTCCTCGCAGACATTGTGGCCGAGTTCTCTCCTTCCATCTCTGAAGCGAAACAACGGAAGGTGGGGAATGGGTCCTGTATACGGAAGTTTTCAGTAACATCGGAGGAGCCGGAGTCGGAATTGTGCTCACCTCCCTAACACGTAACACAGCTTCTAGAGCCGTGAGATGCAATGTCAAGGCTGCTAACAACAAAAGCGAATATGAGGCCTTGATTGTCAGACAGGCACTTGCACATCATATGGGGGCAGAAATCATAAAGGTCTACAGCGACTCCCAACTAATAATCAACCAAGTACAGGGAGAATACCAGGCAAAGGACGACAGCATGATTCAATATATGGTGGTGGCACAACGCCTTATCAAAAATTTCAAAAATTGCAAGCTCACGCAAATCCCACAAGAGAAAAATTCACAAACGAACACTCTAGCTAACTTAGGGTTCGATCTCGACACGGATAGACAAGAGAGCATCCCCCTGCTCTCAGTGGTCGGTGACATTAGAGGAAACACAACATGAAAAAGTCCCAACAATCAACGATGGAAACACCTGGATGACTCCAATAATCCGATATCTGGAGGATGACCTGCTCCCTGAGGACCGCAACGAAAGTCGGAGAATCAAGAAACAAGCCACCATGTATTGTATCTCTGATGGAAAACTATATAGAAGATCATTCTCCGGACCTTACCTAAGATGCGTCACGCCATGAGAAGCAGCTAGGATCCTCGTAAAGGTACATGAAGGAGACTGTGGATCTCACTCCAGCGGAAGAAGCGTGGTGCTAAGAGCCAAAAGAGCGTGTTATTACTGGCCCACAATGGCTGAAGACGCCAACCAAAAGGCCAAGCACTGCGACCGATGCCAAAGGTATGCTCCAGTCTCTAAACTCCCCCCTGAGAATCTGAAGTCCATAAGCTCCCCATGGCCCTTTAAAAAGTGGGGCATGGACATTGTGGGAAAATTCCCTATGGCACCGGGGTAGAAGGTCTTCCTCCTGATAGTAACCAATTACTTCTCAAAATGGATAGAAGCAGAAGCGATCAGTTGTATCACCGATCTCCATATCCAAAAATTCATATGGACCCACGTGATCACACGCTTCGGGGTCCCACACGAGATCATTACAGACAACGGACCCCAGTTTACAAGCCATAACTTTAAGGAGTCTGCAAGGAATGGGGCATCAAGCTCACATATGCAACTCCTCGACATCCCCAATCCAATGGGCAGGCCGAATCTACAAACAAAAACATCATCAAGATGCTGAAGAAACACCGAGAAAAATCTCAAGGACTATGGGCGGAGGAACTACACGGGGTCCTCTGGGCTTACCGAACCACCCCCAAGGCAGCGACGCAAGAAACTCCATACTCGCTGGTCTAGGGCACCGAAGTAGTAATTCAGACAGAAATGCATGTAAAGACTACTATCTCCGGGTCTCTCACCCAGGAAGAAAACAATGAACTAATGTCGCTAAGCTTAGACCTGCTCGATGGAAAAAGGGAGGCCGCTCGACTAAGAAACTGGTCCTATCAACAAGACGTAGCCAAGAGCTACAATAAGAAAGTCAATACCAGAACCATCCAATAAGGAGACTGGGTACTATGACGAATAGCAAACAACACGGAAGGAAAGCTAGCCCCAGGATGGGAAGGACCCTACAAAGTAATATAGGTGTGAGGGGCAGGAGCCTACAGGCTGCTAGATAGCAAAGGTAAAATACCCAACTGCTGGAACGCCTTACATCTTAAAGCTTATCATTTAAAAAAAAAAAGGTCTTCGGATCATAGTTTTTATATATTATTATACTATATTTTTTAAGCATTACGGTTTCCTAATGATATGTATGCTAAGATTCTCTGGACAAAGCTTATATAATAAACTAATTCTCACTATAAGAGCAGGAGGAAAGCCACAATTCTTAAAGGGGAATATAAGACTGGATCAGGTCCAATGAAACCAATGATCCAAGTCAAAGCTTCGACGACACGTGCAAAAGTACTGTGAGATACAAGGAGCAAAAGTGCAAAAGTGCAAAATTTCAGGAGCATCTCATAATTTCTGGTTTACCAGACGTGGGGACAGCAAAATCTGGCACTTGGGTTTTCACCCACACCAGCACCTATACAAAAAGTCTGATAGTGGCTTCTGCAGAAACAACATGCAGCATATGATCTCGATAGTGACCAGCTTCTCTACCGCAAGGTCCGACATGTACCGGCAGTAGCCCCACCTAGGATGGCGGAATACGGTCCCTGCGATAATTCAATCTCGGAAAGCTTCTCTAAAATCAGGAACGGCTCAAATGCGGTTCGACTTATTATAAAAAGAAACAAAGCAACATTCTCTTATTAAAAGGATCGCAAAGGATCAACAAAAGACATCACCAACAAGCAAAGGAGCTTAAAAACACCAGCATGAAAAAAGAATCAGTCAGAAATACGGATCTCCTAAGTATCTTGCCCCCACGGCAGGTCTCGAAGCAATGTCCGAAGACGTCTTCTCAGCGACCGGCAAGTCGACTCCTCCAGACAAAAACAGATAACGGCGATGCTCTTCTTCAGGATCCCAATGCTCTACCTTTCCCTCCAGCCACTCCTTCATAAGCTCTCATCTAGCCGCAGCTCTCGCTCGAAGGATCAACTTGTCCCCATGAAACGCCATATTCCTCACTTGGTTACAAAGAAAAAAAAGCTCGGAAAGCAATCTTTGATGAATCGCCGCAGAAGAGACACGATCAGACGAAACCTCAACACCAAACGGAGGGCAAGAAGGGGGACTGGTGCCGAGGTCCAGACCAAAAGATGATGGAGAAACTCTAGCCAACCTAGGGGGGAGAGAATGAAAGGAACGTCTCTTCCGGGTCTCTTCCTCTTGATACTTATCATGGATGACTGAGACCGAAATCCTGGCAATGTTTCCTAAAAGAAATACAAAATAAGGGTTCAAGAAAAAAGAGTTGCAGCAATAAGAAACCAATGGACGAAGTCTCACCCCATGTACGACTATGGCGTAAGGATACCTCACTAATCAGGAACTTCACACGCCAAAACTGTTAAGAAACTCCCAACACCAGCTTCGCCACTGCCTCTCCAGCAGAAGACCTCGAACAATACACATCTAATCATCAAAATAATTTTGTCAACCTTAGATAACCAACAAGGACGAGGGATGGAAAGAAAAGGTTACTTACCTACAGAGTGCCAAGACAAAGGGTATGGAGAAGATCCCGAGATCTTTAAAAACAGGTATCGCTTATCCCAATCATCTCCAAAAGGATAGTTTCCCTTGATACCTCTTGATGGCTCCTCAACAAACAAGGCACCATCGCGAGGTCAACAACGGTAGAACCCGTCTTGCTTATCAATGGAGAAAAGTAATAGGATTATAATATTTCGTCCATCCCAAAGACGAAACCATGGAACTCTCCAAAAACCTGGATAGCTGTTAAAGTCCTCCAGGTCAGAGGAGTAAGCTAAGAACGACAGAAGCCGAAGAATGAAGACACTTCAACTATGATAGAGGCAACACCAGTTCGGAAGCCTGCCTCCAAATATGCTTCATAAACGGCTATTTCATTAATACCCCCATACGGAGCTTGTTCAAACTCCGAAGGACATCTCATCTCCATCGAAGGAGAAATCGAAAACATCTCACGAATGTCGGCAAGATCTACCTCTCGGATCCCAGAACAAGGTCCGTCACCAAGAAAAGAGCGGCACTGCTTCAAGGGTGCCATCGGGACTACTTCATCATCAGCTTTCGAAAACTCTCCCTAAGCTGGAATTGGAGATGAAAAAGGATCAGCACAAGTATGACGCGGCTTCGCACGACCACCCACAAACGAAGACGAGAAAGATGAAGTATCGGAAGTCATCTCAAAAGATTGAAAGGCTTAAGGCGGGTTGAAGTTTTCCAATGGTGTTACAGGTCCTTATATACGACGGATCCACCTTCCCTCAGAGCTGGAAAAGGAAATATCCATATTACCATATATTCTGGAGGATCTTCTTCTGAAAAGACAACCATCTCGGAGAAAAGGAAAGATCGGATCGAGTAGAAAAGGGAACGTATCCCAAAAAAGAAAGTCTATCATGCGCCTGAAAGTTCTTCAAAACATCAGGCCAAGGCATTCCTCGAGTCACCCCTAGATCCTTTTCAGAAAAACAGTTTCAGTGAATGCCCTGCATTGATGAAAGAATCCTTCGAAAAAGGAAGGAAGTTCATGTTGTGGAAATATCTGAATTCTGCGAGCATTGCTCAGATCCCAACTCCCAAGATCCTAGCCTGAAAGACCCCGGTCCATTCCAGTAGAAGACTCCTACTACCGCATAAAGATCAAGGCACCAGCCTCTACGACATCTGGAAATGCGATAAACTATTATCTAGCCTCGGTTGAGCAAGGGAGAACCGGTCCTCACCTAGGTTTAGAATGAGTTCCGACTTGAGTGGAACCTGGGATAGCAAGATTATTGGAGCAAGACCCTGCCTATGGGAAGCCTGCTGAGAATAAGAAACTCCGGTTGACTTGAGTGCACAAGTTATTCCCCGAATTCGATGACGAAATCGAGAAATAAGGGGCAAACTGTTGGGGAAAAATATTCAGATATTATTTCTTACAGCCTCCACGCAGGGTCCAGACCTTCAAGTCCCCGATAAGGGAACGTTGCAGATCCCTGCTAAGAGGGACCCCGGAATCGGTCCCTGGAACAGCTCCCTAATCAATAAAATGGAAAACTTCTGACAAGGAGAATCTTCAATATTTTCGAATATGGAAGACTTCCATCTGCTTAAACCGACTAGAACAGACCTAGTAACGACTATATAACGAAGACTAAAAACCCTAGAACAGGGGATCGACTCTTAAAATACTATAAATTCATACTCATCTTCCGGCTCATCCATCGTTTCGTGGTACTCACAAAGAGCCTACAAAAAAATCCCCAAACAAGTGTCACTTTAGGTTTGTGCACACGGATTAAGAAAACAACTAATTTTGCATATTTTCCATATAAAAACACAATTACCTATATACCTAACCATATATCAACTAATAGAAAAATAGACTGCCGAATAAAGTTAATAAATTTTGCATTGAAAATCGAAAACAACACGTATTTTGCAACAAAAAAAAAATTCTACAACGACACTTAATATTAAACGAATGGAGTACTAGAAAAAAACATCTGAGCGCGAATCATGGATAAACCCCTAATTTAATATTCTTCTATTTTATTTTAGTTGTTGTTTTAGAATTATACAAAGATTAATAAAACATTTAATATTTCATATTTTCAAAATAAAAATATTGTTTTATATGCACCTAACCATAGACTAATTTCTACGGATCCGGCGATGGCGATAGCAATAAGGTGTTCGATCTAGGGTTTTCATGGAAGTTCGATGGTGGGATCCGGGTTTGTGGAAACGAAATGGGCAGAGCTTCAATGCGGGATTACTAGGAGATACATGTTGTGGTGGAAATGGAAAGGATCTACTGATGATGGATCTTTTCGATTGATGAAAGATGGCTCCACAAGGAGTCGGATTGGAAACAAGATATTTGGAGTACATCTTCTGGGTGACGATGGCATCAAGAAAGATTCGAAAAGAATAGATCTTTCAGAAAGGAAACCGAACTTGATCGACATCAAGATCAAATCTGTTTTTCGGGAAGGTAAATTTTCCCAGCATATCTTAGGATCTCTCGATTGTGATTCGAAGTGTGAAGGAAGGAAGGTATGGAGATACTGGGTTTTAATGTGGGAAGGACGGGGGCTTCCAATTCTAGATTTCATAAGGGGGAGGTTGATTGTGCAGATCAATCAAGGGATTATGGCTTTTAATGGGAATTATTTGCAATGGGATCAGAGGGTAATAGGCATCTTGTATAAATATTGGAGAGGAGCATCGAGTCTTAGTACTACATTGAGCTCGAGTTTTCTTATTCTTTACTTAGCAAAAAAGCAAGAACTAATTTTCATTTTGATGATGTAAGGGCAGCTCATATGGAGATCTGGTGAGGTTAACAATGGAGTGGGAGCAAGGAAAAGGCTCCGTATTACGGTCCCTCATTTTGATAATACGGCTGTCATCAAAGCCTACTCGCGAACGATCGTGGGACGATGCATGAACCCTACGGAGCAGGACATGGCTGCTCTAATCACAAAGCTACCAAAAATCTGGAACTGGAAAGTTTCAATTCGATTTTGAAGCTGAAGAGGACATTGAGGCAGTTTTAAGTAATCAATCGTTTCATTTTGATTACTGGATGGTAGCACTAGGGAGATGGCAGCCAAACAGAACTCAACAATACCCATCGGAGATAAAATTTTGGGTGAGAGTTTTGGGGGTTCCAATGGACTTCAGAACTGTTCAGATATATGAGAGTATTAGTAATGCTTTTGGGAGGACGATTAAGGTTGATTTGGAGCAGAAAAGAATTCAGGTGGTGGTGGATGCTTTTCGGGAACTTTGTTTTGAAACTACTGTGGAGTTTAAAGTGGGAGAGTATTACACTGATGTCGAGGCTCCGGTTTTCTTGAGGTACGAGAAGCTATTTGGCTACTGCCTTCACTGCTTTAGTGATGAATGGGAATGGAAATGGAAACCAGGTAAAGAAGGCGAAGGATGGCAGAGAGTACTATAACAATGGTAAAGGCAAAATGGGGGAAAACTCAGAGAAAAGATGGAGAAAGACAGCTGAGAGAGAGTCTAAGTATCACAGTTATACTCGCAGTACCTATCGAGGAGAAGGGGGAGGATCGAGAAATAGAGGAGAAGGGGAAGGATCGAGTTCCAGAGGATCGAGAAGAGAGGGGGGAGGGAGAGTGGATACAGAGAACCGCTCTCAGAGGAACATGGAGCCTCTACAAACACCGAGAGTTCAGGCTGCTTCTCAGGGAAATACGGAGGAGGGTGATATCCTGAGGGTTAAAGAGGGTGGACAACCTTCTTTGGCGTTCCTGGAAGCCTTGAAGAACACTCAAGCTTCAGGCGCTCAGGTAATAAACCACCCTTCTGACGAGGTAAAAGGTTTACAAGTTGTGACATCTATGGTTGAAAGTATTAACTTAAACACTGAGGAAGATATGAACATGGATGAAATTCGAGCTTGTATGCTGGAAAAAGGGATTGATATGGACTCTGAGGATTTTTTGAAAGACATTCCGGAGGAGAATATTGATGATTTGCTTCAGGAGTATGATGAAAAGACGATAGAGGAGAATGAGATGACGGAGAAATCTGAGGCTATCGTGGGGTCAGAGGATCAAAAGGGAGTAGGGGAGGATAAGAACGAGGCTGGTAAGGGACAGGGGAAGACTAAAGGATCACGTACAAGGCTGCCTATGTCGAATGGAGCTTTGGGAAGCAACAAGCTCCGCGCTGCTGCTGCAGTGATGCTGTCACCTCGCAAGGCTAAAGGAGGATCACAACAGGAGGGAAGTATCAAACCAAAGGATGGAAAAGGAGTACCACTTCCGCCGATCACTCACAAAAGACCTAAATTTATGGATCAAGTTAAGATAAAAGTGATTAGAAATCCCTGGGAAAGGGAGGTGGTTATGGGGATTCTGTTTTTCAGTATTGCTTTTTGCGGTTTTTATTTGTTTTTAGCTTTGTTGGTTTTGTTGGTGTTGTTGGTTTGGCTGGTCTTGTTATCTTTATTGGTGTACGTGGGGAATGTGGAATTGGATAGGAGGTTGTATGATGGACGGTTTTGCTTTAAGTTACATACATGAGAAGTCTTGTTTTAAGCTATGTATTTTGGAAATTCAGGCTCTCCCATATATGGGACGTATGGTGTTGAGACTTCTGAACATAAATGGATGTGTACAACAACAGGTTGTGGTCTCTTTAAACCACATGGATGCTTGGTACATGGCAATTTATTTTGGAGGGTCACATTTTATGAAGCAGGAAGCGAATCAAAGGGGACGGAAGCTATTTTATTTCTCGGTGTGGAGGCATAGGTGGGAGAGCAATGGGCTTCGTGGAAAGGAGGCCCACCAGTATGTGATACATATTGCAATGGATATGCGAGTAGTTGGATATCTAAGCATTCCGGCCCAAATAGCAAGACAGTTTTGTGGTGGAGATCGACAAGATCATGGAGGATTGATGATAGGAGGTGTTCGGTGGGTGAAGGCAATTTGCATATGGCTTGATTGTTGGATAAGATATCTGTGCGGGGAGACCATTGCATCATGTTTGATAAGATCAGGAAATAGAATATCAATAATACGATATCCATGTGGTTTATGTGAGTTTTGGATACCAATTTTCTCGGTCCTTTTTCGTATAATGGGATCGTATGCTTTTGGTGCCATGAATCAAAAAGATTATAATGAGGAAAGGAGCCTTAGGGATTTTTCTAAGGAATTTTAATAACTATGCTCTTACCCCGGGAAAGACTTTACATCAATATGGGCTTCGTCACACCCGTATACTATTGACTCTTCGAAGCACATTATATACATTTTTATATGAGGATTCTTAGTTGGAATTGCATAGGAGTTGGTAGTAAGTGGACGATCAGATATCTCAAGGAAATATGGCATAAACATAGACCATATTTTCTGTTTTTATTAGAAACAAAACAAGAATTTGAGTTTGTACAAGGATTTCAAGCTCATTTTGGCTTTGACAGATTGGTTACTGTGGATCCAGAAGGTAGGATTGGTGGTCTAGCCCTCTTTTACAACGATGAATATCAAGTTAATATCCTTTACACGAGTAACCGCATGATTGATGTAGAAGCAGTGGCTCTAGGGAAGAGGGTTTTCCTAACATTTGTATATGGGGATCCAGTACAAGGATTAAGGGAGCAAGTTTGGGAACGATTAACCAGATATGGTATCACAAGATCCGAACCCTGGTTCGTTATTGGAGATTTCAATGAGATTACTGAAAATCATGAGAAAGAAGGGGGAACTATACGGAGCTTAGAATCCTTTATTCCTTCTAATAACATGATCAGGCATAGTGGACTCATAGAATTCTCGGCTCGAGGGAATAAATTGTCCTGGCAAGGACGTCGTGGGAAAGGGAAAGATGTGGTAATGGTCCGATGTCATTTAGACAGAGCATTAGCCAATGAAGAATGGCACACTGTGTTTCCCTGTTCCCATGCGGAATATTTGGGAATGGTGGGATCGGATCACAAACCAGTGGTGGCATATATGGAGGACAAAGTTCAGAAGAGGAGAGAAAATTTTCGTTTTGATAAGAGGTGGATAGGACAAGAAGGGTTAATGAATCAATTGTGGTTGGCTGGACAGAGGAAAATAATGGTATTTCGGGTGGTCTAGTTCCCAAAATTAGTAATTGTAGACATGAGATGGCACGATGGAGGAAAAATAATCCACCTTATGGGAAGGAGAAAATCCAAGAGCTGCAACGGGCTTTAGAAAAAGTTCAAACGGATAACAATAGGACTCAGGAAGAAATTCTAGATGTGTTAAGGAAATTACAGGATGCTTATAAGGATGAGGAGGAATACTGGTATCAAAAAAGTCGAAATATGTGGTATTCTTCGGGAGATCTAAATACTAAATTATATCACGCCTTGACAAAGCAACATCGTGTAAGAAACGGAATTGTGGGTTTATATGATGAACAGGGTAACTGGGTAACGGAGGAGAATGGAGTGGAAAAAGTGGCTGTGAGTTATTTTGAGGATTTGTTTTCCTCGACTTCAGCTTCGGATTTTAACAATTTTCTGGCGGAGCTACCAACGAATATTACTCCTCAAATGAACCAGAATCTGATAAGAATGGCAACGGAGGAAGAAGTAAGACGAGCTTTGTTTATGATGCACCCGGAGAAAGCACCAGGGTCTGATGGGATGACTGCTCTTTTTTTTCAACACTCTTGGCATGTGATAAAAGAGGATTTGGTGGAAATGGTGAACGATTTTCTCGTCACGGGTATTTTGGATGCTCGGATAAACGAAACTCATATCTGTATGATACCTAAGACGGAGCACCCTACTAGGATGACTGAGCTTCGACCAATAAGTTTTGTAATGTTGGGTATAAAATAATCTCAAAGGTTCTATGTCAAAGGCTGAAAAACTGCCTGCCAAGGTTGATATCGGAGACACAATCAGCGTTTGTTCCGGGGCGTTTAAATTCGATCAACATCTTAATTGCTCAGGAGATGTTTCATGGTTTAAGGGCTAACAAGGCTGGTCAAGAGAAGTTTATGGCAATAAAAACGGATATGAGTAAAGCATACGATCGTGTAGAATGGGATTTTATTCAGGCTCTACTGAATAAAATGGGTTTTGACCCTCACGGGACAAAGATTATAATTGAATGTATTTCGTCTGTCTAGTACAAAGTCTTACTAAATGGACAGCCTCGAGGGTGTATTATTCCGCAGAGAGGATTGCGACAAGGAGACCACCCTTTATCTTCGAATTTATTTATTCTATGCACAGAGGCTTTGATAAAGATGAAAGTTATCTTCAACCTTATTAATGATATTTTGGTCATTTATTTTTTGGTCTTACATCTATATATATATATATATATATATATATATATATATGGATTGTTACAAATCATATCACATATTACATATTATGATTTATTTCTTCTCTTCCCATTAATTACTCAAACCATATTTTATACTCTATTTCATACATTTATATTATGTTATATACTTTATATTACACGATTTCAATCTATAGATTGACTGCATTAGAATGTTTTGGTTGACATTTTTTGGTAAATGAATTACATATCGACTTTATAAACTACTATAATTCATGCATTTATATTGTGTTATAGCCTTTATATTACACGATTTCAATGTATATATTGACTACATTAGAATGTTTTGGTTGACATTTTTGTGTATATGAATTATATATCGATTTTATAAACTCATATTACTCTAACCATGATATGATGCTATATTTCATATATTAAGATTTCATATAGTTGTACTACATCTTATATTTCAAAGACTTTATTTTATAAACTCATACACATTTTATATTACATATATTACAAATCATATCACATATTACATATACCCGATTATCCATTCTCTTCCTATATCGACATTTTCATGAGTTCTCTTCCAATATCAAACATTTATTAATGTCTCACTACTTCTATCATTTATTTCATACCTCTAAACCATTTCAAGACATTCAAGAATGGATTCCAAATGTCCTTCATTTCATGTTTTTTCTTTATATATTAAATATGTTTCACTACATTTAACCGTATTTATAAACCATAGTTAGACGACATATAGTGATATCAAATATGTCGATATATCATCGTTCTCATGGTGACATTTAATGGACGAGATACGTTTTGTACAGAAAATATCGCAATCCTATTTTTATAATTTTTTTCCTACTAAAATATATAAATGGCTTCATGTACAAGTTTATAGATTAACCGCAATCAATATCATGGTTAGTTAGTCTTTGTGCGATTCCATAAATTTCGGTAACTTACCGTAGTTGGATTACTATTAATTTTAACACTTTAAACTTCCTAACTAGTTTAAAATATCTTCAAGAAATATTCCTTATTCCTTGAAAGAGATATTTTTTAAATCGTCTAAATATTCTGCCCTACAATTGCGTAACTAAATTTATATTGTCCCTACCTATTATAAATATAGCCTCTTTTAACTACTATAATCACCATTCCTTGAAGAACCTAAAAAAAAATAGGGAATAATTTGCAGTTGTCTTTCTTTAGCGATATAAAACCGAGGAAGAATGCATGTCGCATCCAAGTCAAAATCTTTCATACATGGAGACATTTCATGATAGACATAGGGGAGAACATGGAACTAATTCTTTGTGATGCAAATGTAAATTTATCGTTTGTATAGATTTTTATTT
This sequence comes from Diplotaxis tenuifolia, assembly GCA_014822095.1. Taxonomy (NCBI): domain Eukaryota; kingdom Viridiplantae; phylum Streptophyta; class Magnoliopsida; order Brassicales; family Brassicaceae; genus Diplotaxis; species Diplotaxis tenuifolia. The sequence goes on from JABAYD010020552.1 coordinate 32,184, forward strand.
ATATATCTTCATTTCGTAAAAGTTTAACCTAAATGATACTGTTTTTTTATGTTTATATAGGGAACTAAGATCCATGCCTCATGTAACAAGACATACATTCCTGAATTGGCAAAACATATTCAAGTTGGAGTATGGCGGAACATTGATTGTGTCAGTGTGTCTGCCGATGGTCGAGCATACATACCAACTCAGCATAAGTATCGCATAGCTTTTAATGGCGCCACCAACATCACCGATTCTACACACCGAGATGACAGCATTTTTCTTGATCTGGTTGATTTCAAAATCATAGAAAGTATCACAGATACAAACTTCCTTAGTGGTAAGTTTTCTCCCATTTTTATAAATTATCTCCATCATGTTGTATCTATCTAACACGAGTATATTTTTATGTAGATGTTATTGGACAAGTTCAAGACTTAGGTGATCTAGAAAACCATAGGGTGTAGTGGTGGGAACAAAGGAATAAGTTAGAGTTTAGTCTCGTGCACATTTTGTAAGTTTAATATATTTAATATAAAATATTTAATCAAATAAACATATTGATTTATAACTTGATATGCAATTCTATTAGTTGTCAGAGATTAGCTTGCTGTTTTTGGGGTAAAATTGTTTAGAATCTTCATACAACTAGCCAAGAAACAAAAGGCATGGTGATATGTCTTCTAAGATTTGCTAAGATTGGGAAATATAGAGATATTCTTTGAATATTGAAACATTTTGAAAATATGTCAGAAGTAATTACTCAAATGCTTATGATTTATTTTTTGTTATATGTGAGGTTCAAATCTCAAATGCTTATGATGTAAGTCAGATGTTTATTAATCATGAAATACCAGAGGCAGATGAATTTAAACAATGGTATTTATCTTCTTCAATAAATTTTTTTTCACTTTATAATAGTATAACCTTATCAAACTTATTTATAGTCACAGAGGTAATGATGATTCTCAAGCGTTAACCCTGGCTGAATCAAACGAAAACAAGCTTGAGTGGCAGATAAAGAGAGATAAATGGATACATTATCCTCAAAAGAATCTTCTGGAGTTACTTAAAATATCTGTGGTATAAGATTTTCAAACACTATACTAACATGGTTTACGGCACCTCTTTGATTGTTTATTTATAGATTTATCTTTTTTTTAGGACAAACTATGTAGGGTTATTGCGACAATCTATGTCATTGATACAGATTGGGGATGGTATTATTTTGGCTATTTAAGTTATAACAACAAGAAGGTTTATTCACATTTCAGAACCGCCAGAAATGTGAATGGGAGAGAGATTGTTACACACATTTTGTGGTGCGAGACATGCAAATCGAAAGTAACATATGTTACTCGGCGGTATTAAAACCTTAAGTAATACTCATTTTTTTTTAAATTTTTACATAGTTATATATAATCTAAACTAAAAAAAAAGTTATTATTTTTTACTATAGATTCAAAATCCATTTATTGGTCAAAGATGATACTGGCAAATCTGAATTCATGTTATTGGATTCTATTGCTACATGAGTTATTCCTGGGTTTGCTATTATCCTACTAAACGGTTCTTGGGAAGAACTTAGTAGTTTCCAACATTAGCATTTCTATTACATATTGTGATTTGAAAAATAACATATCGAAACTTTAACTTGACAGCTTGAAGAAGGTGATCCTTTTCCCGATTCAATTACAAATTTGATTGAACAGACTTTTATGTTTGGAGTCTACGTTCAGATACAATGCTTCGGGTGGCCGTTGTAAAGTTGGAAAGGTCTGTAAAGATCTAGTATGCTAATAACGAGTGAGATATCAGAAAATGTTTATGTTCGAACCCAAGGAAGCGAGGTAAATGTTATAATCTATATCTTATGTTTATTTCAAATCATTGAAGTATTTGAATATTTATCATATGTGCTTAATGTGTAGGATCCTATATAGTTGAAGGTCAGAGTGATGACATTGTTTCTACTCCTTCTTCCAATTGCAAAGTAGACGATAAGGAAGCACCCGAGCTTCTTTCTACCTCCAAAAAGTTGTGTATCAAACTGATTAAAATGGAGAATCCCAAAAAATGATATCCATTCATCCGTTGAATGTATTCATGTTGTTGTTTTGATTTATCTTTCAGAATTTCCATTTCGTTTCCCTTTACGTTTGTTTTGGAAAGTCACCTTATTTCTGTCAACAACTTTTGGGACTTATTGGGTTTTGTTTTCACCCAATCAGTTTCATTTTTAATAAAATTTGCTTTTTCTTGACGATTTATTGACTCATCTATTTATATGAAAAATGCATAGTGTAGTATAAAATAGATCAATATACTATGATAGAATAAACTTGGATCGATTTATACTATATTTGCTGCATATTAAAACCGAAAATGAGATACTTTGAGTAACAAATCCCATTTGATCTACGAATTTTCCAATATTTAAATTCTTTCACTTATGTAATTGGAGTTACATTTGACTCTCATAAAATAATTAATTTCGAGTTACCTTGGTCTCTCATGCGCAACTTTTTCTCTCATAAAATGAATATATTATAATTGGTCAAAATGGGAAATTATATAAAGGGATACTTATATAAGTGGACTATATTGGATTTCTATAACACATTTCCTACAAAATAAGAAAATATTCACTCCCACAGTTAATGGTCTATATCTATCCAATATTCTATCGTGTATTTATAGAACACTTTTCTTACAAAAAAAATATAATCTTTGAGTATAGTTATTAGTTTTAACCAATCTTAGACATAATCTCCTATAATATTTAATATAATTATAACAGTTAAATTTCGTCCACTACAAAGGTCGGAAGTTAAAAGTATAAATGTTTAGGTTTCATCCCATTTTTGTGTCTTCATCGATATCACCATTGTAGCTTCTATGGCTAATGAGAACATAAATAGCAATGTTAGACCACGGAGTGAGACATCTGATCAGAAAAAGAAGAAAAGCTCTTCTTTCTCACAAGACTTTGAAGTTAATAATATTCCTCAAGTTAGGCAGAAGAAATCTGGTGTTTTGTCCTTGAAGAGAGTTTCCAGTACCATTTTGGGTGATGTTGCTAATACATATCAGTCTTCACCAACTACCCCACAATCAGAAGTCTATAATCATCCTTTATCCGGATCATACCCCATTAATGATTCGACTGGTACTATTTCTTCCCTTATTTAATGGTTACACATTTCGTTATCCTATTCTTGACATCTACCTATTTAACATAATCTTACCAGTCGAGGATAGAGAAAATAAAAAAAGTGATTCCAAGAGGTTAAAACATATATCCAATACATCAGGTAAGATTTATATTTATATTACTAACAAAATAAGTTAATGTTTTTAATGGTTTTCTAACAATGTTCTCGGATTATAGGTTTATCTGATTTATCTTCAATATGTGGTAACTTTGTACTACAATCCAATCTGGTGAGTAAGACAACATCTTCCGAGATCCGCCCTACTAATCTATTGGAAGCTTTCTCGAACTCTACAAATGATGTGAATGAAAACGAATTGGAGTTTGGTTCTATAGACATTGAATTATTTGAAGGTACCCTAAATATACTAAATTTAATGTAATTCTGTCATAACAAATCTATGCTTTTTTGACCCATTCAATATATTTGTGGAAGACCAAGATGCACAGGTTTATGGTATAAGCTCTGAAGAGGAAGATAACGTTTATGATAATAATTCGGACACTAAGGCTGAATGTGTGCCTGAACAAGATGAGAATGTTCCAACGGATCATGATGATGTTCTTGGAAGAGAAGCATACAAGATGGCTTAAACGGATCAGTGAGATACATCCATCTTATTTGGCACTTCAATACCCTCTTATTTTTACATACAGTGAAGATGGATTCAGACTTGGTATTAATAAAGGAACTTGTCATGTCCCCGATCCTAGCTTGGATCGCCGGGACGGACCATGGTGCCAAGGACCGAACCAACAGGTCGTATGACCTTACTTGGGTAGGTAACATGGTCCGGAAGAAGGGTTAAGAGCTCAGGGAAGCTGGGACTTAGCCAAAACAGGAAGGGAAACAAAGAGAGTTAGATCGGTTCTGGTGATAACCGAGA